>JAOUZG010043272.1:4223793-4239088 GCA_026289955.1 Argiope argentata
TTTCTCTTTCTATCCGAGCAATGATTGTCCCGGAATTGATATTTTACTTAAATGTGGAGGGAAAGGTCTAAAAGTCTGTTTTTATAGAATAATGAGATTCGAATTTTCATAAATGTAAACACACTAAACAAATAAAGACACAATTGGTTTTCAAGAGATGCGAAAGTTTAAAAACAGCTTGGAGAATGACGCGCACAGACGAAATAATGGTGACACACACCCTCCTTTTCTTTTCTTTTTTTCTTCACTACTTTTCTTTTTACAAACCTTTTTTTCTCTTTGTCATTTTTTTTCTTCCTTCCCTGCCCAGACTTTGTTTTGAGCAGGCATAGATTAAATATTCATACCGACTAATAATAAAAGCAACTATTTTCTTTCTTTTTTTAAACATCCCGTTATCTATGAATGAAAACCAACTGACTCCGCGTATTTCTTTCTAAACAAATCATAATTTATTACTTCCTGCTATCTAACTCAGTTGGTGTGGGGGAAGGAAATGAAGAGTTTTGGTGGGAAAGTAAGAAAAGTGTCGTTTTAACTATTTTCCACGCAGTTTTTTAATTTTTTTCTCTTCGTAAGAACCATCCTTAAAAACCATTTTTTAAAAAATTAGCCGAATCGGTCAAGCCGTTCTCCCGTTTTGCGCTTAGAAACGCATTTCGAGCTGCATTTTTATTAATATAGATTCCACAATATTAAACAATATTGCGAATATTGATCAATATTGTACAATATTTGCGTGCTACTAAGGTTTGCTGTAGTCTTTAATTATTTTTTTAATCAGTGCTTTTGTAAATGAAATGGAAAGCATTATTAAAAACTGATTTTTTTAGATGCTCGTACAGATAACAACATTTTTATTTTTTGCATACGGATTTTTGTTGACGCCAAAAACCTCATCCCAAAAACAACATCATTTTCTGACATGATAACAAAGTATTCCGATGTCTATGTTAGTAATTATCATTTGGAAATATTTTCAAGTTTCTAATCGATGGGCCCTCTATATGGTATTTATCAGAAAGGAGAGAACCAATTACTATATCGGTAATTTCTCATCCGTATACCTGGAATAATATAGCTAAAAGTTGGTACTGAGTTTTCTGTTTTAAATTTAAATTACGATCTGTGGATGATTGAATGAAGTCCGCCCCCGTAAAAAGGGTTTGTGACGTACGTGAGCTAGAAGTAAGTCTTCAGCCCTCTGGTGCTCAGGAGTCATACCCTCATTAGCTACAGCATTCCCCTTTCGTTGTAAAGCGGAACAAGCGAACAATAATAATTATAATTATTTTATAAAAAAGTAGCTAAAATAAAAATTTTCCTAATTACCTATGTAGGAATTGATTTTAAAAAATTGTTTTTTATATTATTTTTTTAGTAAAAAAAATTCTTATTTTACATCCCTTTAAACATTACGGAGATAAAAATAACGATTGTTTTAGAATTTTTATATCAATGATGATGGTTTATATTTGATGATTTATGCGATGAAAAATTGATAAGATGACTGATTGATAAAAATTATTTTTAACGATTATTATGAGGATTTTTTTTTTAAATTCCAGATGATTCCTTACCAAAATGGACTCAAAAGCAAAATTCGGAAAATGCGCCATTTTCAAGAATTTTTATAAAAAATTTAGAAATCTTTTCTTTATTCTAGTCTGTTGAATAGAAAAAGAATTTAATTTTTTGTTTGAAATCTTTTCTACTAAGAACTATTTGGTTTTAGATTCTGTGTTGACTCGTCTTTGCTCCACCCGTATTCCTCTCCTTTCCCAATTTTTTTTTTCTATTCAATTCTTTGAAAAACCTCATTTTACGAATATATTATGCTTTATAAATAAATTTAGATATTGATTTAAGTAATTCTTGTTATCAAGTCAGAACATGAAGTTGTGTTGGGGATGAGGATTTTGGCATCAACAAAAATTCGTAGGCGAAAAATAAAGATTTTATTATGTGCCGAGCATCTAAAAAAATTAACTTTCAATAATGTGTTGCCATTGTATTTACAAAATCTCTGATTTTAAGAAAAATAAGTCAATGGCTACCTCTAATAAAACCTAGAAAAATATCATTTTAAGCATGTGATTATATGAAATGAAATAAAATAGGAATTGTGATATTTTTTAAACAATCAATGCGATACAGAGTTTTTTTTTTTTTTTTTTTTTTTTTTTTTGGATCTTTGGCAATACTAAAGTGACTCATTCAATGAAACGATTAAAATGAATAAAAATATAATTTAACTTGCACGAACACATGGTGCAAGGTATTCAAGAAATTATGTTCTGTCATGATACCTTGATATATGCATGGAAGATTTCATTTTAATCTTTATTAATTTTTGTCTTCATTCTATATCGAGTACCAAAAGTTCCATTAAAAGTAGACATTTCAATTGCATTTTATATGGCGCTCGATATTTGAATGTCTCTTTTAACTTTCCACTGTAAAAGTTTATATAAATGCTAATTTTTTTATATATATTATATTTGGATTTAAGCAATTCTTCTTTTCAATTCTATAGAAAGTATTGAAAGTTCCGAAAAAGCAAACATGTGAATTGTATTTTATATTCGAATGACTAGTTTGACTTGTCACTGTAAAAATTTATATGAATGCTAATTTGCAGTTGAGATCTGGAAGAGTATTCAATATAGAACAAATAGTCCCATTTTAATTTCATTGCTATTCCCTCGCGTATATTGTTTATAAAATAATGAGTTTACAAACAAAGAAATAATACGCAATTTTATTAATTACCCAATTAACCCGGATTGCATTTTCATTTTTAGAGAAAACAATTAATGAAAGAGAGTATTAATGAAAATGTTTTTGGTTTACCGATTTTTTTCCCTTTATTTCCTTGTGTCAGAAAGATGTACTGAAATTTCGCATCCTTTCCGACTAATTGAATTTTAACATTTCAATAAGTGAACAGTGTTTTCTGTCAGTTATTTGGCTCCGTTAGTAAAAACAGTTGTTTGGATGTTAGTAAAAGGGCTGTTTAGATATTAGTAAAAAGGGCTGTTTTTCTATGTTACAGAGCGAAAACCATCCTTTACGGGCATATCTGAACTAATAATGAAGTAGAATGTGTGTCTATGCGTATGTTGTTTTCTAAAAAGCAAATAATCGGAATGAAATTTGGTATACCTTGGAGGGAAAAACACGAAATTTTTTTTTCTTTTCAATTTTTACTTGGAATTTTGACAAATTAAAATTCAAATGACATTGTGGAATTAAATGAATTTATAGTGTAAATACCAGTCAAAGTTCGAGCAAAACCTAACAGCGGGTTATCTGTCTATCGGGCAATACTTTCAAAAACATGAAAAAGCGACTGTCCGAAAAAAAACCCGAATTACTAAAATATATCAAATTTTGTATGGGATTTTGTGACTGCAAATACAGTTTTCTTGTTTCATTCAGTCTGTATAGAAAAAGCATGCGAGGAATAAATCTCCAAATAACTTGCCAAGGATGCCACTATATAATTAGTCAAAATGATAATGCGCCAAATGTTAATATGTGCGCCAAAAGCTAATATTGTATAACTATTGTACGTCAACTTCATACAAGGTGTTCTCTGGCAGGCCCCAACTTAGCCTAATCGGGGCCCTGGGCGAACACTTCTTTGCCCCCCTCTACTTTACTACTTTAGTAATTAAGAGCATTCATTAGAGAAGGAAGCGTAAAATAAAATTTTTATTCAATCTGGGGGCCCTCCACTTATGTGTGGGCCCGGGGCAACTGCTCTGTATGCCCTTGCCTCAGTCAAGCTCTGTTCTCTGGATTGAAAAACTAATTATAAAATATGCAAGAATGCAAGAAAGTTTTGGCAGACCACTCAAGCTGGCTTGATTTCATTTGTATTCGGGTTGCCGCGTTAGAATGACTTCCTCTTAATGTAATTTGTTCTAAATTTAATAGAAATTTACGAACTTAGTACAAAAACTATACATCAAATTTCCTTTGTCGATATGATTCAAGATATTTTGTTGAAGTTTTCATGCTCACAGACAGCAATAGATGCGTATTGTTCCAAAAATGTGTATCCGAACTCAGGGGAGTGGAGATTCAACGAAATCTTCAGTTCGAGTCTCTTGATTACTACAATATTTTCTCTTCCATATTTCGAAAGTAAAAAATATGGATGTAAAAGAAAACTCAGTTCAGTTTCCTGCATGGAATCTCCGTAATCTCTGCGACCTTGGTTACAGGAAAGAGAAGTTTTCATTCAAGGTCAAGTCACTTAAAAAATCTCTACCAATATAATCTGAGATTTTATTATAGTTTATTTTATTTTTTATTTTTGCTGCTTCCTATGTTTTTGTTTTTCAAGATCTTTTAAATCTTTTTTTAAAGTTATACAGTACGATTAGTATATTCATAGAAATTTCAATTTTTTTAAAATGAAAACATTAAACATTTTTCGCGGAAAAAAATATAATTCAATATTTATTGATTCTTTTTCGTCTCATTTACCATTTTTCTTTTAAAAAATAACTTTACCAAATTACCAAAAATTTTGGTCAAAAATTAAATTTATAACACATAAATGAAATATTTAAAAGAAAATTGTCTCCCGCTGATAGAAAAAGGGGCTTCACATTGTGTATTGGTTAGTATCATGTTGTTGTGTTGTGACTAATGGCACTTGCCGTGGACAAGCCCCCACTGATACGATCAGTAGATGATCTAAGCCTAAGAAATGCGTCACTTTGTTTTACGAGTAGCGCCATCTAGGGCCAAAAGTACGTCACAACCCTTTTTAGGGGGCGGACATGCATGCATATTCATTCACTCATCACAGATCGTAATTTAGACCTGGAACAGAGAACGATCCCCTATGACCCAGTACTCTCAGTGCTATTACTCTCGACATGGAGGATTTTGCGACCACCAACAGATTTAACGAGCGCCAATCATCACACACACGGGGAATCTTTTGCACGGGGAGCTTCGAACCCGAAACGTAAGGAGTACGAGTCCAACGCTCTACCAACCAGGCCATCTCGACCCTCGATTAGTATCATAAAAAATCTAAATATGCCACTCTACTCAAATCACTATCAAGTGTATTTGACTAAAATAACTAATGCGCATCTATTTAAAATTATTTTAAAAAACTTTTTATTAAGTTATTATTTTAAACTTATTATTAAATTTATTATTTTAAAAAACGCAAGTCAATTCCTACTTAGGTCAGCAAATAATAATTTTATTTCAATCACTTTTTATTAACTAATTACAATTAATATAAATGACTTATCAAAAAATGATTGATTTTGGCAGAATTGAGCTCGTACTCTTCACTTTCAAGTGAAAAATACTGAAATCCAAATTTTACCGATTGAATTGCGGCCTGTTGATTTACCACAACAAATCCTGTCGATACTGCTACGTTCAGTGGTGGCGGAATGGTCGGCTGTGCAGAAGAAGAAGCCTGTTGATTTCAATTTTCATTGTAAACTGCTAAAACTCTGTTTAAAGTATTAAAAAGAATTAAATTGAATTAATGAATATATTAGAACTATAGAGAATGTGTAGGTTAAGACCAAACTCGTAGTGTTAGTGTTTGTATCCAAGTAACATAGCCACTAGACAAAAGCAATCACTCGTGTCTGGAGGATAATATCTGGCTTAGGAAGCTCCCACCACACGCTCCCTCACCAATGAGTCGGTGGCGAGACGAACGATGCATTTTGCATCAAATGTATGGCAATCGTGTGTGAGTTGGTGGCGATGTTGGCTGTTTTTTCTAAGGCTCCCAATGACTTTTGCTACAGGTAAAGAGAGTCCCAATAGTTGTAGAAATTCAAGGTCGCGGGTCATCATTGTCGAGAATGGTGTAGATAGTCCTAGGACCGAAAAGACCAAACTCACAACGTTACGGTTTGTAGAAGAGTAAGATAGCCACTAGACAAAAGTAATTACTCGTGTCCGGAGGATGTTGCCTGGCTTATGAAGAATTCACCCCAGGACTTACACAAATCCCAGTTATGGATTGTTTGGCATAGTTACCCGAGAAAATATTGTTACGCTTTTAGCGTAGCGGGTTCGGAGTGAATGGACTTTACTTGAGGACAGCACAAACAAATTTATTTACAGCTTATTACAGGTATTTACGGGATGACTTGATAAAGTAAAACTTCAGAGAAACACAATCCAGCAGTCAACAGTCAGTTGCAGCGTAAATGCAAACCTCACACCCATTAAAAATAGACTGCAAAACAGCTACCGTATAGCACAGCAACAGTAAATCATAGCGAGCTCAATAATAAAACTTTAACAGCAAACGTAAACACAGCTCACTAATAACGAGTGAGAAAAGTAATCCACTAGTTCAGCGAGACGCTTCTCTTCCGAGAGAAAACTTTAATTAACTAACTATCCACCGGTGCTACGGCAACCCGTCCCGTATATAGCTGAGCAAGCGCGTGCCCCAAAACACGCAAAATTTCTCAAAACACCTCAAGCGAACCAGTGGCTACTAGACTTTTCCTTTCGCCAAACTAACCCGGCTGGAGCAAAGCTCCTCGCCAAACGTCGCCAATTTCGGAGAGTTTTAGCGGCGCTCACCCGCTTGTAACAATATAACGAAAATTATTATTATCATTAAAATTAACAACAACTTTTTAAATATATATATAATAACAATTTCGAATAGCATTGTGGATTATCAAATGAATTAGTTTTTATTAAAATAGACGTCAATTAACAATTTCTGCGATTAATATCTTTAAGAACTTGAAAAGATTATAATAGCTAACGGTTCGATTCAGAAATGGAATGAAGAACAACAACAATCATAAGTAATCTCAGCAAAACATTCCTGTGTGCTCTAAAGATCCTGTCCCTCCCCCACCTACACACACAGAGACCTACATAAAATTGTGAATTTTAAGTAAAGCTATGAATATCTTGTACGGCATTGGCAGACGATAGTTTTGAAACAGAAATCTTTGATGTGAATCTAGAATATTTATTCGATTTATTGATTGAGTGTAGTTACGAAAATTTTCACAAGAACGATGCAGATAAAATGCAGATTTTATTGTCTATTAAACGCGTACTAAATATACACAATAGAAACTACAAATGCACAGCATAATTGTATTATTTAATCTTCTGACTACGAGTAACAGCAAAGTTCTAGAAAGCTCGCCAGAAAGAAAAGAGGTTATCTCAAGCTAAGCCAACTATCACAGCTCGCTCTCCAAACTGATTCACTGCTCTTCCCACAACGTGCCTTAAATAGCGTACTACTAAAGTGGGCGGAGCGGACGTAGAAACAGCACGGACGCTCCAGGCGAGCGCGGAAAGTTCTTCAACGTTCTCTAGAAACAATCTTTATTTCTTAGCTTCCACTGCACATTTTAGCATAGTAAGAATTGACAGCTACCTCATTATGTCACCAACGCATCTACATCGCCAAATTCGTCAAATCTGGTGATATTCAATTGTAAAATTCCTTAGAACGGTCTTTTCATGCGATTTCATTACAAATAATTACTATGCAATTAAACTATTTACAAATACTTACAATATTTAAACAAAAATTCATACATATTTACATTTCACACTTCTAAGCCGGGCCTTAAGAAGCGTTACACTACCGTGGAAACTTCTCGCATGTTCCGCACAAGTGTGGAACTTTCTCCTTCATTCGCTAAGAACAAATCTTCATTTCTTAGCTTCCACTGCACATTTTAGTATATCGCCAACTAAAATGTGCATTATATCGCCAACACACATTATCGCCAACACAACTACATCGCCAAGTTAGTCGAATATAGCTATCTTCTGTTGGAAATAATCCTCTTAGAACGGTCTTTTCTCGCGATTCGATTATAAATAATTTTACACAATTAAACTATTTACAAATATTTACAAGATTTACACCTGTTTTACACAAAATTCATAACAATATATATTTTGATCGCCTTTTCATTCATCCAGATTGAAATCAAAATTTTACAGAAAAATACAGCTGCAATCACAAAGTCGTGAACTGACTTTCTCTGATTTAAGTTATCGCATTTATGAGATGTTGCGTTCATATATATATATGAAAGTACAGACCGACAGACATTCAGCACTTTATCAAATTTGGTTCAAAATGTGATAAAAGTCTGTATTTTAGAAATTAAATCGATTTGCTAAATTTTATTTATCTAGCTCTTTACCTTTGGAACTTATTGAGTTCGCTTATATTTGAACAGATAAACAGACCTCCTTTGAACGTATTTCGTTTAAACTTTGGTAGAAATACAAAAATTTAACTAGGAGTCCATAATCCAAAATCCATCCTTCTCACTCAAAGTGCTCTTGAATTATTGAGTTTACAGACAGACAAACAGACATAATTCGACAGACAAACAGACTGTCCTAATATTTTCTCTATACTTCATGCGTGTAAAAGAAAAATGTAAAAAACGGCTGAAATTAAAAAAATGAAAAAAAGGAAGAAGATTAAAATGAAATCTGCAATGCATATTTCAATGTATCATGTCTCAACATCATTTCTTGAACGGCCAAGCACCACGTGCTCGTGCAAGCTAAATTATATTTTTATTCATTTTAATAGTTTCGTCGAATGAGTCAATTTAGTATTGCAAACACTCCAAAAAAATTTGTCCTGTATTCATTGTTTTAAAATATATCCCATTTCCTACTTATTTCAGTTCATATAATCATGTGCTCAAAATGACATTTTTCTAGGTTTCATTTGCTGTAGCAATTAACTATTTTTTAACAAATCAGAGTTTTTGTAAATGCAATGGTAACGCGTCATTAAAAGCTGATTTTTTTGATATACTCGTGCAGATAATAAAATTATTATTTTCCGTGCATGGATTTTTGTTGACGCCAAAACCCTCATCCCGTAAACAACATCATGTTCTGACATGATAATAATTATTCTTCAATTAAATTAAATGTACTCCGAAAGATTTATATATATATATATATATATATATATATATATATATATATATATATATAATGCACTACGTCCATAACTTTCGCACAAGGGCAAGCAATAAACTGTCAAAATTTTATCGCAATCGCATATAAGTACAGTAATATCATTAGGTGTACTTGATTTTGGCAAATTATATACGTAAACACGATATGCATAACCATTTCCACAATGAATTGTTATTTGTCTTACTTTGCAATGTTGCGTATGATTTGTTGTGTGCTGATGGTTGTATAGCATTTAACTGTAATGAATAACTATCACTTGATTTAATAGTTTTTATATTACAATTTAAAAGAAATTAAAATAATTTAACAAAATTTTTAAATTTGTTTTACTTTTCAAAATAGTGGGTCTCAATAAATGGAGGTGTACAATCAATTCCAAAAATCTAGTCTTAAAAATTGATTTAAACATTGGATACATGTATAATTCAACTGCTTTTCCCACATATTCCCGCACGTTTAGTGAGAAATTGACAAGTATAATCTTTTATCAACGATTAATTATTCTTACGCTCATGCGCTAATAGAATGTAAATATTTCTCTATTCGGTAAAAAAAATAGTGATATTTCTAAGAATATTTTTTTATAAAAAATGTGCACCACTAAAATTTTATGGTTCACATCTTTTTCATTGTCTTTTTCTAGCAGATTCTCATAAAGTGTAATATAAATAGAACATTCTCTCAATAAGGCGACCAGGGACCTTCCAAATGACTTTTTTGCAATTTTCACCATAGCAATTTGTAATTTTACATAATGCACATTTTAGTTGGCGATATACTAAAATGTGCAGTGGAAGCTAAGAAATGAAGAGTAACACTATAGGAGATGACACACAAAATTGTAAAGCGATATACTAATTTATTTATGAGATTAAGAGTGTTAATATAATATTAGCGTTATAATAATATTAGCCATAAATAACGTTAATGAAAAATGTTCCAGGCCCCTCCCCCAAATTTGTTCGAAAGCACTCCGATTTTTATTATTACTTACTCTAACCCTTTTTAAACAAAAGTTGGAATTAATCTTGAGGTTTTAGTACGAAATATCAAAATTCATCAATGTAATACTTAAAACTATTGATTTTTTTTAAAAGTTTAAGTAGTTTTGAGTTATTACATTGGTTAACTTTGATATTTCGTTCTCAAACTTCAAGATTAATCCCAATTTTTGTTCCAAAAGGGTTAGAGGAAATAATAATAAAAAATTGAAGTGCTTTCGAACAAATTTGGAGCGCCTGGAACATTTTTCATTAACGTTATTTATCCCTAATATTATATTATATTAACACCCCTCCCTAACTCATAAATAAATTAATATAATACTTTAAAATTTTGTGTGTCATCTCCTATAGTGTTACTCTTAATACCTGTAAAATTTCAAATTGCTGAGGTGAAAATCGAAAAAAGTCATTTTTAAGGGTCCCTGGTAGCCTTAAACAAGTCACATTTTCAACGGATTAAAATAAGCAAAATCTATATTTGGCATTTTTTGTCTTTGAAGTCGAAAGCTCCAAGCCCTCGAAATGAATTGTACCATTACGCTTAAGTAAATAGCTTGAAGTTTAAAATATTTCCCCTCTTACCATAAGATAAACATCAAAGACAATGTTTTATGGTTGATGCTAGAGGGCGTTCCGGTGAGTCACAGAACCAGTAGCATAGCAGCGCGCATTTCTGAAACGAAACAAAAGCGGCAGTCTTAGCAAGATCTTGCCATTTTCACCCATGTCTGAGTGTACGACGGGAAAGCCAACTTACCTTCATTTACCATTCTAGGAAATTGCTTAATAGGATATCAAGGATGATATAACATTTCACAATTGTGAGAGGTGTGTTAAATAATTAGATTGTAGATATTTATTTTCGTTAATGATAAAAGCCATTATTGAGATATATCTGGTAACATTTTTCTTCTTTATTATTTAGCTTAAACTTTTATATTTTTTTAGAACTTTTAAACCGTTTTTTTAAAGTAGCGGGAAAATAAAATAAAACGATATTAATATTTGTTTTAATGAAAATATTTGCAAACGATTATTGAAAAAAATGTAGCATAAAATTATTCGAAATATTTATAAAACAAAATTTATCTGAAGATAATCAATTTTGAAATTATGTTAATGAAACTCGTTTTATATTACCGTTAAGATAATTAAGATAAAATTTTATTAAAAGCTTTTATTTGATTAAAAGTTTTAGAGTGAAAACGATAAAAAACTAAGCAATAAATTTTTCAAAAAAAATCTTTTAAATCTTTTAAATTTTTCTTCTGGTGTTAGAATGTATTGTGGTGATGTATGTAGTTCATTAAAAAAATAAAACAATAAAAACTATTACGCTTAGTAAACTAACAGTTATAAAAACATTTTACATTAAATATCAATAATAACAACTTTCACAATTGCATATTTATGTAATAAAATGATAAAATATTTTTCCAGATTGCCATCAGAAATTGAAAGATATTTGAGAATCAATATTTGTAATTTTATTAAAATACAATAAATCTCTGAAATAATCATTAGTCTTTAAAATAAAATATAAAAATAATGTATACAATAAATAAGAATCAATATATTCGAAAAATATTTTTGAAAAGTCATTTAAACTCTTCATTCTAAAAATTGTATTTAAAAAGACTAATAATCAAAAGTATACATATTTATGTTTGATTTTCAAAAGATAAGCAATAAATATTTGATAATATGATCAGATATAAGAAGAAAAGCCAAAATATAGAGTTTTAAAGGAGTGCTTAGAATTGTTCGCATCGAACGTAATACAACAAATTTTATATTCGGCACAATTTAATACGGAATAATCTAAACATGGCAGATACCCGAAACATGTCAAAATCAACAAAATGCAAGTACTATTGTCGAATATTTTTGACTCATCTCTTTTCTCACGTCGGGCTTTGTGGATTGGTAGTTGGGTATGCTATAGTTGGCGCTCTTACTTTTGAATCACTTGAAGCTCCGTACGAAATAAGTCAAAGATCCACCATTCAGGGATACAGGGAGAAGTGTCTACTGGACGTATGGAACATAACAGAAACTATGAATGTTCTCTACGAGAAAAATTGGACTTTTCTGGTTGGAATGCGATTAAAACAATTTGAAAATGATATAGTCCATGCTGTTAAAAATGAAGGCTACGACGGGAAAGAAAGTTCAAGTACCGAAGTACAGTGGTCCTTTTCTGGTGCTCTGCTGTACTGCATCACTGTTATTACTACAATAGGTAAGTGAAAATTGTTCTTTCTTTTTTTAAAGGAATTTAACTACGTTTGGAACGAAATTTTTTAAAAAAATGTTGGTCTATTTTATTTTTGAATTTTTGCATATGAATCAGAATAGAAGTATTTATAAAACCAAAATATTCTAGTTAAATGCCAAAAGTTAAAAAATATATATTGAAAGAAGCTGAAATTTTTTTAATTACAATGATATATAGTGAAAAAATGCATGTTAGCTTACATTTTTATCCATAAGTTATTCAAAATCTTGTAAGTAGCTTTAGAAATAATTACAAAGTTCCTGAATTAAAAAAAAATGTATTTCTATCCAATTTATGAATATTAGAGTTTTTCTGATGTATAACATGAAATTGTTAATTTTGGTTTTCATATAAAACATTTATCAATATTTCTAAATTAACAGTTTGATTTTTCATCGCTCAGGAAATTAAGAACATACTCAAAGATTGTTACATCAAATTTGAATAAAAACTATACATTAAGTTTAAAACTAAACTAAAATTTTTAAATTAAAATGATATATAATGAAAAAAAGCATGTTAGCTTACATTTTTATCCATAAGTTGTTCAAAATCTTGTAAGTAATTTTAGAAATAATTACATAGTTCTTGATTTTGTTTAAAAAAAGGCTTTTCTATCCAATTTATTCAAATATTAGAGTTCTTCTGATGTATAACATGAAATTGTTAATTTTTGTTTTCATATAAACCATTTAACAATATTTGTAAAGGAACAGTTTACTTTTTCCTTGCTCAGGAAATGAAGAACATACTCAAAGATTATTACATCAAATTTGAATAAAAAATATACATTAAATTTTAATTTATAAAATGTTTCTTTAAAAAATGTACCAAAATTAAAAATTTGAAAAAATAGCATTAAAAAATGTATAATGAAAACATGAAAATCAATGTAGCTACCCAAAGAATGGACTTAGAAACAAAATTCATAGTTTTATGATGAAGATTATCCAGAAATCAAAAATATTTAATAAAATAAAATGTCATATTTTCTCGAGAAATCGGATTTTCAACGTATTCACAACTAAAACTGAATCTTAAAACTTTATCGTCTGTTTGTAATGTTGAAACACAACTCAAGTATCGATTGGTTCAAAGCCTGTTGCTATTTCTAATGGCAAAATGTGACCAATTGATATCAGTATCTTTTATCCGATATATGGCGATGATTTTATACATGTCAGTGAGCATGAAGTATAATTTGGGTTCTTTTACATATTTATACACTTCTCGAATTTATTAACATTTCATCTAAAATATGCACTTCAGTATTGCCAAAGTATTCAAAAATTTTGTTAAAAGCATGCTTTAAACCGGAGTCTCTTCAATATGGAAAAAAAATCGAAGTCGAATTTTCATACATTAACATCAACAATGAAAGAAAATTCCAAAAGAAATATTTATAGCAACAATGAAAACAGTACTAATTTCTTTTCAATAATGAAATAACTGTTTATAACATAATTAGATTTTTTTGATTAACTGAAATTAGATTTTAAAAAATTTACAGCACTTAAGCGGGTAATGTTGAGAAAAAATTTCTTTTTAGAATAGCAAGTCAGTGTAAAAATTATTTTAGTGCTGTTATTTTATTTATATATTTATTGAAATATGCCGGCTGGAAACTAACTTTTAACTAATTGAAATTTTAAAAATGATCTTTCAGAGCATACATTCTAACCTTAAATATTTCTAAGCCATTTTTGAATTTATAATATCTAAAGGTATGTCATGTTGAGGAACAATACAAACATACAGATTCATAGACACAATTGTCCAACGTAATAAAATCAATCGATCAATTTAAGTTTCCGCTTATCAAACTTCGTTTTCTCTATTTGTGTAAATGTGTATTCGAGAACGGGATCAAAAAGACAGTTTCTTCAATTTCATCAACCCACTTTTCGTTAAATTGAACGAGATCTATTTTGTGATTGATGACTAACTTTCGGTTACATAAGGGCATCTAATTTCATAAAAATTTTAGCTGAAGGGCATATCTCCCTGACTTAATTTAATCTACATAAGTCTCTAAATATTGGGAATCGTAAGTGTAATCAAAAATTGAAAATACGTTGAAAATACTAATTTTATAATGTATTGATGTTAAATCAAAAATTCTGAAAGTACTGAAAACCTTATCCTGTGGAATATCTTATTTAGTAGCGGATTTAAACGTTTTGTATCCTTAAGATGTATATATCATGAAGCTTCTTTTTTTAATAAATCGGTCATTTTAATTTAATGTATCAATGCGTTTTTTAATGTAAATTAGCGTGTTAATAATTTCTAATTTCGGTAATTTTATGAAGTACAAACTTTTATTTATTTATTACTAAATTTTACCCACGACTTCGTACATATGGAAAAGCACAGTACTAACCTAAAAACCATTTATTTACAGCGTTTACCTGAAATTAAGCAAAACAGCAAATCCAGTCAAATCAATTTTATTTATCGATCAATATTGAGATATATAATACAATATTGAGCTACAAAAATATTATCTTATCAGAACATGATGTTGTTTTTGGGGCCAACAAAAAAATTCGTAGGCAAAAAATAAAAATGTTATCAGCACGAGCACGTCAAAAAATCAGCTTTTAATAACGCGTTGCCATTGCATTTGCAAAAGCTGTCATTAAAAATTATAAGTTCACTACTACATCAAATAAAACCTAGAAAAATGTCATTTTGAGCACTTGATTATATGAAATGAAATAAATAGGAAATGTTATATTTTTTAAAACAATAAATGCGAGATAAAGTTTTTTTAAGATCGTTTGCAATACGAAAGGACTCATTCAACGAAACAATTAAAACGAACAAAAATATAATTTAACTTGCACGAGCACGTGGTGCTTGGCCATTCAAGAAATTATGTTCCTACATCATTCATTGAAATATGCATAGAAGATTTCATTTTAATCTTTTATATTTATTATAAGTAGAGATGACTATTTAGTATTCATGTTTATAGATAATTATACCTATTCAGTATTTTCCCATA
>JAOUZG010043272.1:4239188-4251951 GCA_026289955.1 Argiope argentata
ATATATATATATATATATATATATATATATATATATATTTTCCATATATCCATAACATAATACTTGCATTTCTTTATTATTTTTTTAGATTATTTATGAGATTTCAAATGTGTGAAGTAGCTTTGAAATAGTTTAAGTTTAATAAATGTATTCATATAAGTCACAAATGAATAATTATCAAACAAAATTATGATATAATAAACTTTATTCTTTCGGAATTCTTTTTTTAGTTATTTTGTTAGTCCTTTTAGATTGCAATATTTATATTTAAAAAAAATCTATTAATTTTTTAAGATAAAAGAAATACGCAAAAAATCATTCGAAAGATTTTTCATAATAAATTTTGTTTTAGGTCTCGTTTTCGTTATTTTATAACCTCTGTATTATTCGTTTGTTACATGGATGGAAATGAGATAAATGTTTTGTTTGAATTATGTATAAAATATTTATAAAATAGCGATATCTTATAATTCAGGAGTACTTTTAAAAGGTATAAGTTGTCAAAAAAAGAAAAGAAATGTACATTTGTACATTTTTTATAAGACAGAAAATAGCAAAAAGGAAAATTTTATCAACATTAGAGATTCAAATAAATCTGAAAGAATTCTTAGGAAACTGTGGAATCTTTTAAAAGAGCATGGTCAGATTATTTTAAAGTATGTTCAATAACCAAATTTTAATTGATTAATTATATTAAAATTCTACCATTGATGAGACTTAAATTTGTAAATGAACGTGACCCATAGAATTTACAAAGGATATAACGTTGCCCAGGGCAACTTTTACTATCGATGAATCTAATTATATGTTTACAAGATGCAAGAAGACATTGTTTCTCTGGAGTTCATTTTTCTTTCATCTTTTTCTTCATCAAAATAGAAAATCAATTTTATGTTCTAATTACTCTCAAAAATTATTAATTTTTATAATATTACTCGCAAATTTAGAACCTTTTATATCCCTTTTAGTAAAATATAAATATTCTGCAGTTCTAATAATATAATTAATGAAAAAAATTTTAAATCTTAGACAAAAATATTGAAATTATTTTTTTAAATATAATAACAGATAGAAGGTTTTAGATAAAAACCTTAAAATTTTTTACTTGAATTAAAGTAAAGGTAAATTTAATTTTTTATGTGTCTATATCTGCTCTTAGAATTCAACTGTATTTTATATGTTTTTCAAATTTTATTTTTTTAAAATATTTATAAAACAATTACATATTAAACATATTGGCTTAAGAATATTGGAAGGCTCAGATTGTTTCATATTATGATTCCCAGTAATACACCCTTAGATATATGTATATAATGATATTTTTTTAATTTAATTTAAAACATGATTAATTTCCAAATTTTTATTTTAATTAAAGTTTTAATGAATGTAAGGTAAGGTAAGAGATAAAAATGTTTAGAATATTCTTCTAAAGAAAACTATGATTCTCTTTCGTAATTCTACACGTGTCAAAGAAATCCCTATCAAAATCTAATAGTAAAATCACGGAGGGGAAAATTTCTGTCTCTTTTGCTCTTGAGTCGCGTTGTAGACTGATGTATCTTTTATTGTTTTTCTCCCGTGACTCCCGCAATAAAGTAAAAAATAATTAGTATTAAAAATAAACTTTTGAAATTTTAATACTAAGTAATAATTTAGCATTAAAATTTCAAAAGTTTCTTCTTTTGGGCCACGCATTCGCTAAAATTTAATATTCATACACACACACGAACGTGAGAAAATCTTTATTATTAATAGAAATAAAGATTGTTATGCCGGCTTTCTGGTGCAGAGGTAGCGTGTCTTCCTCGTGTTCTGGGAGTCCCGGGTTCTAGTTCCGGTTTGGGCATGATTGTTCTTCTGTGTTCTATCTGTGAGGTGCATGAATGTGCCCCCTTGTAAAAAGAGGCTGTGCAAGCAAATGTGGTGAGTGTGTTACTAAACTCTTATTCTTGGCTCTGGTTAGAACTACTTCAAAATCAGGAGATGCTTATTCTTAGGCTTAAAATCTGTTGATCGTATCAGCGGGGTCTATGGCAAGTGCCATAAATTACAGCAGTACCATACAGCGATTATTATATATTTCGTATAATAACCAATGTGTTCGTATTTGTAAACACAAAATTACAAGATTACGTTCAAAATTTGAAAGATATCTATACAGAGAAAGAAATTGTACTTTCTTTATTTGTTTATCGTGTTAACTTATATTTGGATTGCCGAATGGACAGACTTTGTCACGATGAATTTTGTTCAAAATTCGAGAGAAATTAAAAATTTTTGAGTGTATATCATGTAACCAAGTTTCACCAGTTTAGCTCAAGATTTTTTTAAGTTATCTTGTTCACAGACAGACAAACTGGATTCCTGACATGATTTTTTTGGACCCTAGGAAGTCCATATGAAGTTACTGTACTTATGTATTAAACCGTCTTCGTCAACGATCGTCAACGGTTTAGTAATTTTTTGGCAACATATTTAAATTTAGCGACAAAGATCAACGGATCACGCCATTGCCGGATTGACATAATTAGCGGATTAGCAGCTCATTGGCGATTACTACAAATTTGGCGATAAAGTTGGACGGTCTAATACGTAAGTACCGTAGTTTCATCACAATTTCGAGTTCGGTTGTGTGTGTGTGTGTGTGTGTTAACGTTTAACATTTTTTTAAGAATATTATATGTATACGAAAAAGACAATAAAAGTGTTATTTAGCTTATAAAATAATTATAAAAAAATATTAAAATGAAATCTGCTATGCCTATTTCAATGTATCCTGTCAGAATATCATTTCTTGAACGGCCAAACACCGCGTGCTCGTGCAAGTTAAACTATATTTTTATTCATTTTAAATATTTCATGGAATGAGTCACTTTAGTATTGCAAACGATCCAAAAAACTTTGCCTCGCATTTATCGTTAAAAAAATATCCCTTTTCCTATTTATTTCATTTCATATAATCACGTGCTCAAAATGACATGTTTCTAGGTTTTATTTGCGGTAGTCGTTAACGTTTTTTTAAAATTAGAGCTTTTGTAAATGGGATTGCATCACGTTATTAATAGCTGAGTTTTTGAGATGCTCGTGCAGATAATAAAATTTTTATTTTTCGCCTACGGGGTTTTTTGACACCAGAAAACCTCATTCATTAAACAATATCATGTTCTGACATGATAATAAAATTAATTATGGTTACGGTTATACGGCCAAAAAGATTTCCTACGAAATAAAAATTATTTCTCATGTTAATGCAGATTTTTCTTGCCACTATTAAAAGCGAGGAGTGACGAACACTTAAGTAGAGGGCGTTGGCGAGATTCGCGGTAAACTGCCAAGCTATTCAAAATAAAATCAAAGTGACGTGAAAGAGCAAATCTTACCCTTCACATCCTCTTCTGCTTAGCGCTAATGACGGAACGATGATTTTTCAACCCACAAAAGATAGAAGACTGTTTTAAAACAAAGCACCATAATTAAGTTTTCTTTTTAAAAGAAACGGCAGAAAGGTGAGTTCTTACTATTCCCTGACATTTACAATCAGCACGTGGTGAAGGATTCAAGGCTATTCTATTTTATGCCACTGTAAGTAGGATAGTGGATTTTTTAGCTATTTCAATATCATTCACAACTGCAAAAAAATTGTGTTTCTCAATATTATTTTCAAAGTGTTTCATTCATAATTTGGTTTATACGATCAACTAAATTATTCATTGGATATTTAAAAAAAGTTTCCTTTACTGTTATAAGTTAGTTTCGAAAAAAAAAAGACTATCGTCAGAAATGGAATGGATAAGGCTGCTTTTCTTAATAAAAACTCAATGCGTTTTATTAATTTTTGAATGAATTGAAGTAATCTCAAAGTAATAATAGATTCTGTGGCATAAGTTTTTATACATTTTCTCTCTGTTAAGACCAAAATCTCCTACGATTCCCAGCTCACCGATGACTAAGAACTCTGACACAAACTAGATGTTTGGAACAATGTCAATTATTTCTTTTTTACGCTTTTAATCCACCGTTTACTTGGCAGTAAGTGGAACAAGCGAAACAAAACTGGGGAAGTATGTCTACACGTGCCTTCTTCATTTTGTAAGATTCTTCCCTGACAGAAGAAAATATTTAATTTTTTTTTTTAGTTTCTTCATTTCTTATATCCAGATTTTACAACATTTGTTATTCTGCTTTTATTAAATTTGTATTAAAAAGCAAACATGAAGAAGGAAATTTTGGTACAAAATAATCCTCTTCTGTTAGCAGTTTATTAAAGATTTTTTCGTGCGTTGTCTCCCATAGTAATAATGATAATAATAAATTATCAATAATGTCCATAGCTTCAATTTCTCATCTTTTTATTGAAACATAAGCCATCAAAATGAATCGTTTAAGGAAACTGAAAGACAATTTCAAAGTGGACGAAGCGATCATCAAGCCAAAATTAGCGACATTCAAGCAACATTGCCATTCATTCTTTGTGTATTTGTATACCAATATCTATACACGATCCTGTGGGATAACGCTTGGATATATGATCGTGGGTGCTCTCCTATTTAAATCTCTCGAAGCTCCATACGAGATTTTTCAGAAATCTTTTGTCCAAAAGTATAGAGAGGATTGCCTGAAGGATCTATGGGTCATAACAGATTCTATGAATGTCCTCTACGAACAAAACTGGACTCATCTTGTTGACATGAGACTCAAACAGTTCGAAAATGAGATTGCCGATGCAATCGAAAGTGGTATATATTCAAGAAATAAAGATTCCAATATTCAACAACGATGGACCTTCTCTGCTGCTTTATTATATTGTCTTTCCATTATCACCACAGTGGGTAAGAATTTATTCTTTTTTTTCGTTTAAGTTCGAAACCAAAAAGTAGTTAGACAGTTATAAATGGTTCTTTTAAGCTTATGAAGATATACAAATATCAAATTTGACAAATAGCTAAAATTAATAAAGGTTTTACTTTTTTCCAACACTCTATGACTTAAAAAAAACTGTGTGTAAACTAATTATTATAGTTGATAGATATTTTAATTTTTTCGGACTTCCTCCGAATTTAGAAAAACTTTTTAGGATTATTTAAACTTTTTTTTTTTTGCATTTTGTTGCAGTAGAACTCATACAATTGTTGGATTCTATACAAATAAATATATTACCATAAAACTAATTATGATAATTTGTTCTATCTCAAAAAAAAACCTCAGTGAAAGTATTCAGTTTTTAAAGAATTTACTTTCCTTTTAAATTTATATGATAGTACTGGTTATGGCAATAATTTTAATTCTCGAAAGCGAGAAATTAAGATTTTTATCGCGTCAGAATATGATATTGTTTTGTGAATGAGGTTTCCTGGCATCAACAAAAATCCGTCGGCGAAAAATAAAAGTTTTATTATCTGCACGAGCATCTCAAAAAATCAGCTTTTAATAACGCGTTGCCTTTGTATTTACAAAAGCCCTGTTTTCTTTAAAAAATTAAGTTAATGACTACAGCAAATAAAACCTAGAAAAATGTCATTTTGAGCACGTGATTATATGAAATGAAATAAATAGGAAATGTGCTATTTTTTTAAACAATCAATGCGCTACAAATTTTTTTTGGATCGTTTGCAATACTAAAGTGACTCATTCGATGAAACCATTAAAATGAATAAAAATATAATTTAACTCGCACGAGCACGTGGTGCTTGGCCGTTCAAGAAATGATGTTCTGGCATGATGCATTGAAATATGCATATCAAATTTCATTTTAATCTTTTTTTAATTATCATTACTGTATTTCTATATTTTCTGATTTTGTAAATATTGTATATTTCTTGGTATCGATTTATTTTTTGGAGGGGGGGGGAGGGAAGAGATAGGTCGAATTCGGAGTTTTTTTTTTTTACATCATGACTTAATTAAATTTTTAAAAATACATAACAATAAGACTCTGTATATATCTTCAATCCTTAGACACAAACTAATTTATTATCATTTGAATCTTTTATTATTAATTTCCGCTTTATAATACCCCAAGCTTCAAAATCTGACATTTAACTCTTACTATTTTAGACGCCTTGAGTTTGTTACGTTGATTAGACACTATTTTGATTCTTCTATTAAGAAAAAGAAAATCTAATATTAATTTTTAATTTAACTTATTAAATTCAAAAATATTTGGCTATTCTATAATTATATTTGTATTATATTGATATTTAAGAATTGAACTTGCTAAATTTCATATTTTCTCTTTATTCTTCAGTTACTACAATAAAACTTGAAAATTGCATATTAATAAATATAAGAAATAAAAAAAACAAGAAAAATGGTTACGGAATACCAAGAAAAAAAACTGAAAAGTCATAAATTTCCCTGAAATCTTTACTGGTATTATCTGAAGATGAGTTTTCTAACTATAAATTTTACTAATTTGAGTTCTGAATTCGTTGAAATGTGTCGTAAAACAGGGGTGAAAAATATAACAAAAAAGCCCGCATTTACACTAACTTGTTTAGATAACTTTTAATCACATTCTAATTTTACAAAGAATTTAAAAGTTTATTTATATTACCTCTAAATACTATATATTTGTTGTAAAATAAAATCTGAGGAAAAATGAATCGTCATTTCACAAATTAAAATTAAAAAAATCTTATATAAATTCTTAAATATAGATTAAAATAAATATTTAAATGAGAAATAAGATATTTTAAATTCTTTCTTTCCGCAATCGCTCCTGAAATTCTTAATTTTTCAGCGAAAGAATAATTAAAATCTATTTTTTTAAACATTTTTTACAATACAAAATGAAGAAATCACAAAAAATTTAAAGGAATAAATTTTAAAAAATAGTCTAAAATAAAAGCAATAAATTATTACATTATTTTTTTATTTGTAACTTACTGAGTATTGAATTTAAAATTGAAACGCATGTTCTTAATTTTAAGTGCATGCTTTTTAAAACTCTTCAAAAAAGAATTATTTGTTAGCGAGTGTGAATCATACATCGAAGACTAAACACGAAACAAAATGTAAAAAAAAGTAACTTCATTGATCTATAAGAATAAAATACTTTTAACCTGCTTAACTCAGAGAATTCTAGCAGAATCCCAAAGAAAGGAAAATTCTGCACTGAATATGAGTTTTACGAATCCGAGAGGTAATTCAACGAACCGTTATTCTGGAATCCATTATTCTAAATGAATGCATTTTTACTTGATGCTGGTAGAGGGCGTTAGCGCGGCCCCAGGAAACATGCCAACGCATTCAAAATAAAATCAAAGTGGCGTGCTGGAACAAATTTCCCTCTTCATATCCCTCACAGTTCTAGGTTTATGTTGTGATGAATACAAACATCGCCTGCCTGCGTTAATGGAAGAGAATATTTTAAACATAATATTCCAGAGGAATAATTCTCATTTAAAGAAACTGTGAAAAGAAAAAAAAAATGTCGTACTTTGGAATATATTTTTAGGTAATCAAGAAAACTCGCGGGAAAAGCTTTTGGATTACGTGTTTGATTTGTTATTGGTTGTTGAGAACTTTTTTATTGAAGTGGCAATAACTAGCGATATTCTTAAAAATTATCGATTAACAGATTAAATGTAAATTAATTTTAACCATACATAACTATCTATGTATTTCAATTTAATTTTAAAAAATGACTAACGAAAAAGAGGATATGTGCTTTATGAAAAAAATGTCAAAGACTTCTATCTGCAGATTTTGTGTTTTTCTTTTTTAATTTAAGATATGAATACATTTTAGAACAGTTTGTGATACATAAAAGCTTTTATGCATTATTAAAAACAACTTTTTAGATTTTGAATATTGAATTGAACTTCTTATGGTAAAACAGATGTTTCTGCTGATTTTTTTAAAAAAAATTATACAGCTTTAATTATGTGAAAAGTTATGTTCATTAACGAAGCAGACTGGCCTAAAAATATCTAACATTTAGCATTCCTTATCACATTAAATCAAAGAAATCATAAATACAACAATCAATTTCAGAGATGATTTGAACAGCAAATAAATTAGTTATAGAATCTTGAAAACTTCCTCATGTCTTTACTATCATTTATTAGTTATCAATCGAATGAAAAATAAAATTCAAAGCCTTCAATTTTATAAGACCAATACAATATTTAACGTTAAATAGAAGCAAAGATTTGTTTCTTTTAATTATAAATAAAATGTAGCTATTTTGTTGTAACTATACTTCATGAACGAAAATTTATTGCTTGATGGAGGACCAAAAATGGCTGAAGGATCAAAACTAGCCAAATGCAGACGCTGTGTTCGAATATTTTTCACTTATTTATTTTCACATGTTGGACTTTGTGCTGCAGTAACAGGGTACGCCGTTTTCGGAGCTTTTAGTTTCGAATCTTTGGAACAACCTTTTGAGATTAATCAAAGAAATACTATAATTAAGTTCAGAGATCGATGTCGGGAAGATTTATGGAACATAACAGACACTCTCAATGTTTTCTATGAAGAAAAATGGAAGTTACTTGTAGAAAAGACACTGAGGGAATATGAATTGGCTCTTATTCATGAAATCAAAAACGAAGGTTATGACGGCATGGCTTATGCGGAGGCCGAACTACAGTGGTCATTTCCTGGGGCTTTGTTGTACTGCATTACAGTTATCACTACGATAGGTAAGAAATAAAACAGTGTTTTTAATGTATATTAATTTAGTTATAGTTCCTCATCAAAGAACTATTGGTAAAAAGTGAAAAATGGAATTGTATATTTATTAAATAATGTTTTTTTTTAAAAAATTATGGATTATGAAAGAATAAAAAATAATATAAAATATGTCAGAAATTTTTCTTTTTGTGAATGCTTCTTTATCAAGAACAAGACTTTTAAGCCTAAATTGTATAAAGAATTTCAAGTCTTTTTCATCCTTCCAAATTTCTTTAAAAAAAACTTTCTTTTATACTCAAATAATCAATAAAATATGTTACTGTTTTGTAAATGAAATTAAATTAAACTATGAAATTTTGTTTATTGATGTGCTTTTGAATAAATATTTCTACAACATTAAGAATGTTTCACAAATTTTCAGAACATTTATTTTTTGTAATCATTATTCTTAATTCTAATTCTTTATGTGACTAGTTATTAAATATGATTTTGATCCTTAAATAATATATTTTTTCTTTGAATGTGGAACTCCATTATGCGCTGGTATTTTATTTAAAACTAAAGACGAATAGAAAATTGGCATGAAAACAAATTTATTTACTTAATACTGTGAAAAATTTCAAAAATAACTGCCTTTTTTAATCTATTAATCATGCTATCTAAAAACAGTCTGCAAACCTAGAAAAGAATTAGCTCATTGTAAAAAAAAATTTTGCAGATATAAGAATATTATTCACTTCCACTTATTCAGCATTAATAAATAAACATAAATTATGCATTATCATATTTCAATGACTATTATTCAGTTCAACATCAAAGAATATGATTGATATCGAAATATTATTTTTGAATTTCAATAAACTCTTATTCTTTTATTTATACTTTTAATTATTACTTCCTTCTATTCTGCATGCAATAAAAAAGTTCGTCTCATTATTCCTTAATTCTCAATTATTACAGATGTTTATTTTATTTGATAAAAAGGGAAAACTACTTATAATATATCTATAATCTATATATCTATAATATTTTTGTGTTATATCATAATGCAAAAAAACTGAAGTATCTAATAAGTTGAGCAGATGTTGATTTATATTTAGAATGATGATTTTGTATTAATAAATTTAATATTTTTATTTATTTTTGATAACATTTATCTAATTTTCACAATCGATGACATTCAATGGAATTTAAATTTGAATTTAGGAACTGCTACCTTTATTAATATTATTTCGTAATTTTAAAGAAATTAAACAATGACATTTATTTCTTTTCAAATTTTAATGCACTCATTTTGTTATTTATCTGAATAAGCAACATAATTATTTTTAATTCCTACATTTTCTACAATAAATTTACTATTGAAAAATTATACATAACTATTCAATATTTAATATATGTGTGCATGAAAGAGTAAACTGAAAATTTGATATTTTATTCGCTATAAGTTATATAAACCAAAATCATCCGATTTGGTGATATGTGTAACGATTGATAAAATTCAAAATCTTTATTAAATTTAATATGCTACATTTATTAAATTTTATTTTCTCTATATGAAATCAGCAATTAATACTTCTTATGGTGATATATACTAGGTTACCTTATTTTAATTTCGATAATATACTCTTTTTATATTATCGAACTCTTTTTATATTTCTAAAATATTTACAATATTGCAATAAATCATGGGAAATTATTGATTTTGATAATTCATTATAGTCTTAATATTCAGGTTTTGAAGCTAGGATTATTGATGCTAGGCTTTTAATATGTGAGCCTTTAATAAATAGAATTTATATAGTAAACAATCCCATGCTAAATAAATCATGCGATTCAATTTTAATTTTAAAATAATGCTCAAACTAATTGTTCTAAAAAATTTGTATTCTAAAATTTTTGAGTTTCATCATTTTATATGTATATAAAAAATAAATATCTTAAAATGTCTTATGTCGTAATTTCTTTTTCATAAAAATATTTACACATACGCTTATTTATCTGATGAAATTAATTTCAAAATTATGGTAACATTTAGGTGGCAACATATTCTAATCAATTACTCTAGTTCCGTAAGTTCAGCATTTTAATCAATGAATTTCTAAAACGAATTATGGAAGTGAAGGAAGTTGATGGTAGAGGGCGTTAGCGTGGGTACCCGGTAACATGCCAAAGCATTCAAAATAAAATCTAAGTGGCGCGGGCTACGAACATATTTTCCCTTTCACATCCCTCGCAGTTCTAGGTTTATGGCGGTGAGAAATATTACAAACGTTAACTGTCTGCGTTAATTGGAGAAAGTATTTTTAAAATAATATCTGTGGCAGCAGTGGAATATTCCTTTCATTAAAAGAAATTTCAGAAAAGGAAATCGTTTGTAACTCGGCCTCTTTAATTTTTTTTAATAATATGAAGACCACGTGGAGACAAATTTTGGATTCTTTATTTATTTTGCTGGTTGTAGTTTCAAATTTTTCTCCTGTGAGCGTCTATTAAAAACAGTATCAATTTTAAATATTATACGAATGCAGTAATGAAACCAGTTTTTCCTGTTATTTAATTTGATTTACGTATATCCTTTATCGTGTACGTGCTAATATACTACAAAGTTTATCGATGAATTTAATTTATTAAAAAAAATACTTTTATGAATTATTTTTTAATAATATTGTTTTATTATTAATTAATAATATTATTTTATAAATTTAATTAATAATATTATTTAAAAAATTTTATAATAATAATAATATTTTAACAATATTTAAAAATTTATTTATAAATTTATTTTTTAAAAAGAAGAGTGTGTTTTTAAAAATTTCAATTGAAAAAACGATGAAAGATTTTCAGATATAGAAGAGTGCAATGTGATAGTAAACTTTTGAAATTGTTTATTGAAAGTAAGTCTATAAATTCTGAAATGTATGAAGAATTTGTCAGAATTATAGCTAACGAAATTTTAAAAATTAGTGCTTTTCTCTTATGAAATTATATAGATTCTTAAAAATTTATTTCAAGTTTTTCATCTTATGCTTTATTTAAAAATGCATTTTACTTTTATTTCTTATAAAAATTAAATTAATTTAATATTGATGTTGCAAATAATATTGCAATTCGGAGTTTAATTTCTGCATATAAAAACTTTCATTTATTAATAAATTGCGAATAAAAACCAAAGTTAAATAGTGGTTAAATAGTAGTTAATGGTAAATGGTTAAATATTAGTTAATAGTAAAAGTTTTGTGGTATCAGAATATAACAATTTTAGAAATTTTAAAGTTAAAAAAAAGGACAGGATTAAATATAAAATGATATAATAACCCTATAAAAAACTGCTTCACAATTCTAAGTTAAAATGGCAGAAGTAGACAACACGTCGAAAAGGGCTAAGTGTAAACGCTGCGTTCGAATATTTTTCACGCATTTGTTTTCCCACGTTGGATTGTGTGCGGCTGTAACTGGTTATGCTATTTTGGGTGCTCTTACTTTTGAATCGCTCGAACAACCATTCGAAATCAATCAAAGATTTTCCATACAAGGCTTCCAGCAAAGATGTCGGGATGAGTTGTGGAACATGACAAACTCTTTGCCCGTTATTTACGAAGAAAATTGGACTTATCTTGTGGAAATGAGATTGAGACAGTTTGAGCTGGACCTCATCCATGCGATAAAAAATGAAGGCTACGATGGAATGACTTATGCGGAACCTGAACTGCAGTGGTCATTTCCTGGAGCTCTGTTGTACTGCATCACGGTTATTACTACGATAGGTAAGCACAAGCATGTAAAAACAATGCGTTTTGAACGTTACTGTTTATGATTAATTAAGAAAATTGATGTTGCACGTCTAACTGGAAAAAAATCATATATTAATGTTTTTAAATTTTTTATCTGAAATAAGGGATAGAAATTTAATACAAGAGATGCTTATTTACTCCCCAAAGAAAATCTGTTTTTTTTTTTTTTTTTTTTTTTTGTAAATAAATGTGATTAAAGTTGGGTTAAACAATTATAAAGTAAACAGTATTTTTAAGTGAAAAAAACTATTTGAACTCACATATTTATGAAATAATGAATTTGTGCAAAACTTGCTTCGAAAAATAATTCCAAATCTCATTTAGAAACT
>JAOUZG010043272.1:4253354-4270786 GCA_026289955.1 Argiope argentata
TGTGTGTGTGTGTGTGTGTGTGTGTGTGTGTGTGTGTGTGTGTGTGTCTGTTGGCAATGTACAGGCCAGACCGTACGACCTACAGTTACCAAATTTAGTATATGTATACCTTGGGTGCCAGGAATGTGCACCTTGGAGCCCCTTTTTTGAATTTTTAATTAAAATTTTAATTAATTAAAAAATAAGCCAAATTTTGACGTTTTTTCGCTATAACTTCCAAAAAAAATTAAAACACAAAATTGATTTTTGCATCAAGTTAAAGCTCAAAAAATAGCTTTTCAATGATATCAATGTTTTGACCTATAAATTAAAACTCCATTTTTAATGAATTTTTAAACATTCAATTTAATCGTTTTTTTCAACAATTTATTTCGCAAAAATTAAATAAAAATAAAATTTTATCTTCTCAAGGATCTCAAAAAAAATAATCAGCTTTTAATAAAATGTTGCCATCACATTTTCAGAAGTTCTGATTTTAAAAAAGTTAATTACTGCCAAAAATAAAACAGAAAAATGTAATTCTCATCACGTGATTATATGAAATGAAATAAATAGGAAATGTGATTTTTTTAAACAATAAATGCGAGGGAAAATTTTTCTTGATCGTTTGCAGTATCAAAATTATTAATTCAATTAAAGAATTAAAATAAATTAAAATACATAGTAAAAATATGTTACAAAAGTGTGACAGTTAAAAGTGAAAAAGAATTTTTTGAAAAGCACCAAACGATAATGTTCTGAGAGCGAGATTAATTATTTAAAAATAAGAACTCTTAAACGAAATTGAAAATGACGTCATTTCAAAGAAACGACGAACAAAAAGCAATTGATAATCAGTAGCAATAAAATATTTTTGCATTATTTTATTTTTAATTTTTAAAACAATAAGACATGTTTTGAATTGTTACTTTTACTTATGTGAAGAAAATATTTTGTGCAAATCAAAGAATTTGCCTTCGTGATTGTAATTTATCTCCGCATTTTAATGAATCATGCGAAATAAAAAGGCATCTGCTTTCAACGAAGCAACGTAATACTAAAGATACAACTGATAAAAGTAGGTTAGCTATTTGAAAACGCATCTTCTTTCAAACAAGCATACGTAATAATTAACAATGCAAAATTTGTAAAAGCATATAAAACTATTTTTACGCGCATATTTCGGAGACATCAAAACTTTCTAAACCAAACAATATCATGTTCTCAAATGAGAACAAATAAATCAACTATCATTCCAAATTAAACATATAAAAATGCCCTTTTCGGCACGTATCTGTATAAAATGAAACAAATATGAAACATGATATTTTTGGAAAATAAATGGATGGAAACGTTTTCTATGATATTTTACTATACATATATTACTAATACAATTGAACAGTTTTATTTAAGGCAAATATGGCTTAATCACTACAAGGCATCTTCTGTAATTGGAGTCCAACATCTAATCTCTTAATTTTTGGGGAGAGACATAAATCTCTTAACTATTGGTCTAAGTGAAATATATAATTAGCATATTGAGAGAAAAAATGCTGATGAATTAAATTTTTACATACATCATCTGCTCTGTGAATCATATTTAACAAAATATTCTTGAGACAATAAGTCCTTAAAATAAAAAAGTGATACTCCAATGAACTAAATCAATCATCAAAGCTGATCGAAAAATTTTCGATCTATGAAAATTTCAATATAACTACCAATTCCGATCTATGAAATTAACTATGATTAACTTTCAATTTAGATCTATGAAAATTTAAATATAACTCATTCGATAAAAACTGGCGATTTTAGACCACTTTATTAAGATATCAAAGAAGCCAATCAGAGTTACTCTAGAATAATTGGTCTAGATTATGAAAATGATGATTGTTCTAAACTTGCAATATTCAGAACTGAATAAATCAGTCAGATTTGATCGCAGAAGATAGAAATGTTTATTTATTTATTTAGAAGTTGAAATATGAAGAATATTTTACAAATATGAATCTATAAGACAAAAGGAATTTAAACCATAATTTTTTATATATGTTTATAAATCTAAAAATAATTTTATTATTGAGAGCATTTATATACATCTAAAAATAAAATTTAAAACTGAAGGTTTCAATTAACCTGCAAAATGTTTTCTGAATAATTAGTTGAGATCTTATAAATTATTTTTAAAAATTATAATGTTTTAATTTTTGTAGTGAACATAAAACTTCAATGTCGGAATATGATTATGACTCTGCTTTCAACTCAATATATTTGCTTTCAGTTCTTAGTTTTATTTAAAGGCCTGCTTGAATTGAGTAAAAATATCTTTATATTAAGTGCACTTCCAGCATTTCCACTTTAATTTTAAACTTAATTTTATGTGCACTGATAGAATATGAGAGAGAGATGCGGTGTTCAAAGATAGGACTTCTTAAGGCCTACATAATAGTATAAGTGAATTATATTATTATCGAAATTTGGAGCTTAAAAACATTTTGCTGAAAAACTTATTATGAGACCAAGTTATATAAAAAAATTGATTTAACCCTTTCGTCGGCATTAATATTGGTGAACCGACTGGTCGCCAAAGGCGGCTAGTGTAAAATAAAATTATTGTCTATTGTAATATTCATAGAACAAAATTGAAATTTCTTACATATATAGGAAGGTTTCATCATATTAAAAATATGGGTATTCTTAAGAAGGGGTGACTGTTTAATTTTCTTTCTACTGCACCAGAGTTTCAAATTACTTTTAAATATGTGAAAAATTACTTTATTATTTATTATTACTCTGATCAAATTCATTAAATTCTTAGATAAATCAATATTTTTCCCTTCTTAGATTTAGTTGAAAACTAACGAAAAATAGAAATTTTGATTTGTGTTTTTCTTTGGAAAGAATACTTTTATTTTTTATATAAATTCCAAAATTAATTTTTAAACTATAGATTGAAAATTCGTTACATTTTCTTTTGATACAGATAAAATCATTCACTTTTAAAAAAACGTAATACAAATTTTTGTATCGATATTAGTTAACATTCGTAAAAATTTCCATTTCATTTCCATTTTTTTCTTATATTCCTTCTATGAAGCTATTTTCTTTATATTTTCTAAAGATTTATGAAACACTTTTTTCTCTTTCGAAACTATCAACATAAAAATATGTTAGAAAAATCGCAATTAATTTTACTCCTCAATTTGAATGAATGTCAAATGTAATTCGCAGGAAAGATTCGTTACAGGCACATTAATGAAATACACCAATGTCCATAAATTAAGGATAATGCAAATTCAGGAAAAGAAAGAGCCAAAAGTAAAACTAATGGAACTTATTTCTAAAGCCTATTTATTAAAAAAATTGGCTAAGAGCAAGAAAGATGCTATATGTTATTTATCATTAATAAAAATTGCGATTTTTTGCTACCCGGAACAAACTACAAAAAAAAAACTATTTATAATAACCAATATTATATGTTTGGTATGATGGTTCATAAATAGTACATCTCCCAGACGATGCAATACAGTCCATGCAACCTCTAAGCATGCTGAGTATCAAATTATCTGTCCACTCACATTACCATCCTCTCAGAATCGTACGCAGAGCCTGGAGATGATAGATTGGGCAATTCCAATTGCCATATGTTTATGTGTTCACCATGAGTTATGACTGGCTTTAGCGCCATTAAAATACAACTCTATCTATGTATCTATCTATATGGGCGATTTCAGGTTCCTTGAATGCTTTCAGCTGGATGCACTCACATTCCAAACGGTCGTTAATTCTACCACTTAAAAAAATCCTCCAAATTCGTTCTTTGTGCAATAACTATGCGGTTATTGCGCTGAAAAGCTTATACAGCTCTTGCGAACAAATTTACTTCATTGCTCGTATTCCTTATACATCACTCTCTTACACTCTTGTCATTGGAACGAGAGTGTAAGAGAGTGATATTTATGTGCACACCATATGTTTGGTGCATCATAACCACGTCTGGCTTTAGCGCCATTAAAATACAACTCTATCTATATGGGCGATTCCAGGTTATTTGGATACGTTCAGCTGGATTCGCCCACATTCCAAACGGTCGATAAATCTACCACTTAAAAAAATCCTCCAAATGTGTCCTTTATGTCATAACTATGCAGTTATTGCACTGAAAAGCTTATAAAGCTCTTAGGAACAATTTTATTTCATTGCCCGTATCCCTTATACATCACTCTCGTCATTGTGACGTATTATCGGTGTCATTTGGTGGCTTCCTGCGATGTGCGTATGATTTTGGAATATGAGTGTAGTCATTTTACGGATGATATATTTATTTTAGAGTTCGATTTCCGCGTGACTTTGAATTATCATTAATTTATGAACATAAGTGTATTTAATGAACATGTAATCTTTTTTTATTGTGGAATTATTTTGAATTTGTGCTTTCTCTTTCGTGCACATTTTATGTCTGGTAAAAAAAATTAAAGAAGCTTTATATTAACAATATTTTCTGTTATTCTACTTAATGTATCGGGATATTGCTGTGTTTCAAGTATTAATAAGATGCATGATCCAATAGAAAATAAATGAAGCAGTCTTTTTCTTTCCTTTAGCTAAAAAAAATAATGCAACAGCACACAATAAAGTATTCATAAATAATAACTTCATTCGAAGCAATTAAGTTAAAACGGATTTCTGACAAAAACAATAAACAGATGCTTTGTTTACTATAAACAGAGTACGGCCGTAAAAAAACATTTGATGGACAGACTTGATAAGTCGACGTAATTAGTAATTCAAATAATAGTGATATTTAAATAATGTCTAAGAGATGTTTTTAAAATGCCAATTGTGCTTAATAGAAAAGTGCATTTGCTTTTTGTGATTAAAGGAAAGTTTAAAACTCAAAAATAAACTAATAAAATATTTTTCATCTTTCTTAAATTTGATTAAGAATAATCAAGCATAATTAAAAATGTTTGTTTAAAATATAAATATATTTTAAACTAATTCTTCATAACATTATAATACTATTGAAGAACTGTGAAATATTAAAATTCATTTGTTAATTTCTTTAAAAAATGTATTCTTAAATAGGAATTATAATTATTTTATTAATAGAAGGTAAAAATACGACATAAGTGTTTCGAAAAGTTATCTGGATCAACTATTTGAATAACAACAGCACGAATTAAGTAGGATTTTATTCGGGAAGAAGTAATCACGTTCTTAATTTTTAAACGGGTCGAAATTTCAGTCAGTAAATTTCCTTTCTTTTTCTTTTTGTTAAATATAAAAGTAAACAAAATATAGCATATTAAATATAATCATAGATATAAGTTTTGAGAGATGCAATAAGTTTAAGCTTTTTTAATCATACAAATATACTTTTACTTTTTTAGTCTCCAAATATCTTATAAGAGGGGGGGGGAGAGTTCTTTTGTAATTTTGTATTACATGCCCATGTATGTATACGCCTGAATTTAAATTTTGTAAATTTTCAGCTTTTAAATGGCATATTTTTTAATTCATTTCTGTTTGTTACAATTTATCGAGTATAGCAAAATTCAGATTTAATTAAATGGTTTCACTTAATGCATGCTTCTTTTCTAGTTCATTATAAAATTGATAAGATAGAGAATCTTGGGGTTTTGTAAAATTTATATCTTGTTTTGGTTTTGGAAGAGAGTCCTACTTAGTCAAAGATATTTTTATTATCATGTCAGAATATGATGTTGTTTTTGGTATAAGGTTTTTGGCGTCAACAAAAATCCGTAGGCGAAAAATTTAAATTTTATTGTCTGCACGAGCATCTTAAAAAATCAGCCTTTAATAACGTATTGTCATCGTATTTACAAAAGCTCTGATTTTTAAAAAAGTTAATGACTTCAGCAAATAAAACCTAGAAAAATGCAATTTTGAGCGCGTGATGATATGAAATGAAATAAATAGGAAATGTGATATTTTTTGAAACAATCAATGCGAGACAAGTTTTTTGGATCGTTTGCAATTCTAAAGTGGCTCATTCGATGAAACAATTAAAAAGAATAAAAATATCATTTAACTTGCACGAGCACGTGGTGTTTGGCCGTTCAAGAAATGATGTTTTGACATGATACATTGAATTGTGCATAACAGATTTCATTTTAATCTTTTTTTATTATTCTTAAGTGTTAATAAAATATTTTTTTATTAAGTAAAATCTGTAATCGGTGCTTTTTTCTATAAAAGGTACAAGCATTGGCTTTTTTTCATGGATTTTAATAGAAAAAAGTTTAAATGTGGAAACAAAATGCATCATTTCTTTTTTCTACATACTGCATTCTTTTTGAATATGTATTTCATTTTTTTCTGTTGTAATAGCATTTCCGATTTACTTATATAATTAATGAAATTAAGTATTTGGAATATTTTTTATTGATTGCAATTAAATTTTTATGCGAATAAAACACAGAATTAACTATATAGTCTGTTCTTAAACCTGTTCAGTAGGTTTGAATGGGCTGCTCTAATCCCTTAATGCTATTTTTACTGCAAATGTATTTACGTTACTGTGAAAAAATTACAATTCGAAAGAGATATTCTTCCTCATTTATTCTATCTAGTTTTGATAAAAAGACAATATGTGTTTTGTTTTTTAAAGCAAAACACATCTTTATATTAGATATTATTATTCTTGGTATTTCAAGATTAATTTTTTCCTTTGAATCGCTATTGTAATTCGTGAGAGCTGCTATTTAAAATTCATTTTTCTCTTCTGTTGAGTCTAATAATTAGAATAATTGGTAATTGAAAACACTTTCAATTTTATTTCCAGAAATAATCTGCGTAAATTATTTTATTTTCAAATTTATTTCCATATTCTGAAATTGATATGTTTATTAAATATATCAACAGAAAAAATAAAGTTGCTATTTTTAATTCTATTTATTAAAAAAAATTCCAGAATTAAAAAATAGGTTTTGGAAAGGATCAACCTCAAACGTTTGATAAATAAATCCACGAAAGCTAGTGATAAAAACAAAATTGGAAATAAATTGTTTCTAAAAAACAAATATCTGAAAAGACTAGGTAATAAATTATTTTTAATAAAATAAAGTGTTTCTTTCTGAATTTGTGGGTAGATTCTATTAAATATTAAATATCGTTTTGTTTATATCTGAAACGTTTTAAAATGAACTATCTTTTATAATGCAGTTGTTTTTTCAGTTTATCATGGATTCTAGAATTAATTGTTTTCACAGTTTCAAATATAGTTTTTTTGAAATTATTTACTTTTAAATTAAAAAAAAAACTACAGATAAGTTTTGCTTTAAACCATCAGTGAAATTATTCAATGTTAAACAAAAGCAGTAGATCAAATAAAATTAACTTGTGATATATTCTAATGAGCGAGCTAATTTACTATGCAGAATGCACAAGATTTGGTACATGTATAAAATCGATTTTAAGCTGCTAGTCTAAGGAATAATTTCCCGATCGGAGCAATTAAAACTGTTTCGTATTCTTAGTGCATTTATGACAGCCATTTAGGCTAAATAAATTGGCCAACCAAAATTTTCCATTGGCAAAACAAAGCACTATTAACTAAACAGAAATAAAATGTGTTTTTTATCTTATACTGGTCTTTTGAGTTAAAAGTAATGCTGTGCTTGGAATTTAAATTATCTAATATGAATAAACTAAAAAGTACTAATTGTAACTACAGATTTGGTCATGGTTCACTATTTTGGCATATCATAACTTAATTGATCTGATTACATTTTAAAAAGTTTTTAAAGTTCTTTCTTTTAGTTAATTGAAATCAAACAGATCTATCGATTAATTAATTATTTAACTCGTCTATTTAGAGAAGAAACGGATTAGTAAGATTAGTTTATTCCTTAATTTAAACTCATTATTTTGACTTTGATTTGATTTTTGGTGTCTTTTCGTCGTTTTACTAATGGTTTTTTTGTGGGGAGGGCACTTTTATAAAAACAGTTTTTGTTGCGCTTTGAACCAGAGATAAACTTGTTTGACGCAACATAACCTTCCTATTGGTTCTTGTGCCATAAAACTTCAAACCAACCAATCATTAAGTAAAGAAAATACAAATGAATTTAATATCATTTAATAAAAAAACAACGTTTAGTAAATACTATTCTCAGTTTTAGTTGTAAGATTATTAGTCCGATTACTGTCATTTTAAGGAATCAATATCTAAATACATTTGGAATCTGCTATGCATATTTCAATGTATCGTGTCAGAACATCATTTCTTGAACGCCCAAGCTCCACGTGCTCGTGTTAATTTGTATATTTATTCATTTTAATGCTTTCATTGAATGAGTCACTTTAGTACTGCAAACGATCCAAAAAAGCTTTGTCTCGCAATTATTGTTTTAAAAAATATCCCATTTCCTATTTATTTCATTTCACATAAACGCGTGCTAAAAAATGACATTTTTCTAGATTTTATTCGCAGTAGTCATTAACTTATTTTTTTAAATCAGAACTTTTGTAAATGCACTGGCGACTGATTATAAAAAGCTGATTTTTTCGAGATGCTCGTTCAGGTAATCAAATTTATATTTTGCCTACGGAGTTTTGTTGACGCCAAAAAACCTAATCCCAAAAACAACATCATGTTCTTATATGATAATAATTATGAGAAAATAGATTGTTTAGCATGCTGCGCGTGTAAAGATAAGAATCTATTTTAATTACTGTAAAATTTATATGAATTATTAAATGGCACACTGCGAAAAATACGTGAAAGTTTCCATGCAACCTTACAGCTTGTCTAGTGTCTTCCTTTAGAGTAACATATTTTGATAGAATTTTAAATCGTTTATAATTTTAATGGAATATTCAATTTATTATTTTATTAAATCTATCATTTACTTGGAGGTTTTATTCAAATCAAACAATTCATTGCTTTCAGATTTTTAGAATAATTAATGATGTAACAAGCTTTAAAAATATGTGATCAAACGTTTCTTTTTATTTATGCCCATTCGAATAATCTATGATTAACGTTTTAACCAAAAAAAAAGCTAGGAATAAAAAAAGTGTTTTAAAACATATTAATAACATATGATGTAAATAATTGTCTAATAATTTATATTATCAATAAACATCGGATAATTCTTCATTAAGTTTTAGTGTTAAACATATGCAATTATTTTGTATGGTTTCTGAAAATAAATTATATTTTTGATGATATGACTTTCGACAATCTTTTTGATGAAATGACTTTTTAGCTTAAAAATGCATACATTTATTTTTTTTAAAAATATTCTAGATATAATGCAGGTAAATTTAACTTTATATTTATTATTTGTTAAAAAATAGATGATAAATTTAAATATGAGCCTTATATAAATTCATTCCTTAGAAATATATTTTACTTCACATTTGGCAAATCAAAAACTTCTTAATTTTCTACTTTAGAAAACCTTAGGATACCTTAAAAAGTAACTATTGTACTAATCATCAATTATTATTATATAAGGATATTTGTAATATAAAGAAAATAAAACTCTACCTAACGCTTTCTATGAAATAAATTAAGTGTAGTCTTCTGATGTTTTAAGAATAAATTCTTCATTAAACTGAAGTTGTCGAAAATGTGCTTTTTTTTCTTTTTAAGATGAATGAAATAATATTTTAATTGATGATTTTTTTACAAAGCTTAAAAAAATATCACTATCTAAACAAAAGAGTTTCTACATCCCATTAATTCAAATTTAGATATGAACATCTGTTGTTTTAAAAATACAATATTATCCCATTATTGTGACATTCCCATTACAGAATACTAATAGTTAGTACATGCATATTTCTAATTTCGACTCTAGCATTGTTGGCAGGCAGTGAATACATTCGTGCTTGTGTGATTATGACTATTATATAATTACTGGGAATTTATAATATAATATCATCGAATTATAATGAATATATTATATAATATCATCAAATTATAACGAATTTATTACATAATATCGATTGCGTTCTTATATAATATTATCAAATTATGATGAATTTATTACATAATATCGATTGCGTTCTTATATAATATTATCAAATTATAATGACTTTATTACATAATATCGATTGCGTTCTTATATAATATTATCAAATTATAATGACTTTATTACATATCAAATTATAATGACTTTATTACATATCAAATTATAATGACTTTATTATCTATCAAATTATAATGACTTTATTATATATTATTATCAAATTGTAATGATTTTATTATATGATATCGATTGTGAATTTACTACACAATATCATACAATTATTGTGACTTATCATGTAATTACAGAATACTGATAGTTACTAAATGCATACTTTTTGTGGTGGACAGTAAATATTGTCCATTCTTGTGCGATAGTGACTATCGTATAATTATTGTGAATTTATTATATAATATCCTCAAATTATTGGGACTATCATAAAACTACATGATACTGATAGTTACTACATACATATTTTTGATTTCAGCAATCCATAAGTGAAAATATTCGTTCTTAACCTTCTTTCTTTCATGGTTTTACATTCGAAAGTATGCAGAAGATTTATATAACAGATTATTTAAAGTAAACTAAGCTGAAAGATGTATCCTTCTTTCTACATGAACAAAGTGGAATCCCCGACTCCACATTTAACATTGCTAATTACCATAATTTTCCTGCCGGAAAATTTACTTCGTCTGTCTAGAAGATCATAAATTTGCAGCTGTTTTAAATGCTTTCAAACAGTATATTTATATACTGTTCAGATTAAAGTCATTTAATTTTATCGTTCTTTTAAACAAAGAACTTATCGTGAATGTTCTAAAATATTATACTTAAAAGCTTATACTGGAAAAGAATCATATTTTTAAGTTTATTGCTTTCATATGCATGCAATAACACTAAGTTTTTTCATTGGAATATGTCTTCAGAATTTTTCTTTTTCGTATTATTATATAGAATCCAAATTTACCAAACTATAACAAAACAATATGTTTCTCATATTTCAGAGAAATAAATAAATACTCTTTTGCCTCTGACTAATATTAGCTAATGAATATTTAATCGAGAATTATTGGGAGAATCCAGTAACGAAATTTCATTTGTCGCATTTCTTATTGATTGAAGGATTTCATTGAATGATAAATAATAATAATAAAAGATGATGATAGTAAATTTTTTATAACAATTATTAAAAGAATAATAATACTAAGATTTAAGATTAAACACGGATTAACGCGCTTACGTCTGCATTTAACAGTAATAAGATTTTATTGACTTATAAATAATAATAATAATAAATATTAAAATGAAATCTGCTATGCATATTTCAATGTATCATGTCAGAGCTTCATTTCTTGAACGGCCGAACACCACGTGCTCGTGCGAGTTAAATTATATTTTTATTCATTTTAATGGTTTCATTGAATGAGTCACTTTAGTACTGCAAACGACCCAAAAAAAAACTTTGTCTCGCATTGACTGTTTAAAAAAATATCCCATTTCCCATTTATTTCATTTCGTATAATCACATGCTCAAAATGAAATTTTTCTAGGTTTTATTTGCTGTAGTCATTAACTTAATTTAAAAAAAACAGAGCTTTTGTAAATGGGATGGCAACGCGTTATTAAAAGCTGATTTTTTGAGATGCTCGTGCAGATAATAAAACTTTTATTTTTCGCCTACGGATTAAAATTTTTATTTTTCGTCTATGGATTTTTACTGACGCCCTCATCCGAAAAACAGCATCATGTTTTGACAAGATAAAAAGATTTTATTGACTTATAAATGATGATGTTCACCATATCAGAATTTTATCAACTTTTTGAAGATAACTCAACAAATCATTGAAGAGTAAAGGTCCAAAAATTTATACATTATAATTATTAGAACAATATTATCATTATTTTTTTTTACTTCTTCGTATATGATATACAGAAAAAAATATTGTAAACTCCAAAAAAAAAATTATTTGACCTTGAAATTCTGACGAATCTCCAAATTCCAAAACTCTCTAAATCCGCAAAACACATTTTTGGTATTATTTTTCTGTATATCTATGAACACGATAACTTAAAAATACTCTAAGCTAGATAGATAGAACTTGTAGCATGGATTTTATAACGTTTGTAGATCTCTATAAACCGTCGAGAGGAATACATTCAAAGTAAAAATGTCTGCCTGGCATTTTATCGACAAGTGAACTCGATAAGTGCAAAATGTTAAGAATTTGATAGATAAAAATTTGGCACACTAGTATCTGAAATGAAGATTTTCGTGAAAAATTTGACCTTTATTGTCCTGTACTTTCACATGGATGTAGACACAATAACTCATAAGCGTAGCAATTAAAATCAATGATACTTGATACATGATCTTATGAGTTTGTATGTGATCTTATGAGTTTCTTATATAAAATTTTGGCTTCAATCAATCGGGAAAAGGCGTCCGAGATGCATATTCACCAGAACGATTCTGTAAAAATACTACATTCATGCCATCGATGCTTATATATACATACTAGCTTTTACCCACGACTCCGTACGATTTGAAAAGTACACAACTAACCTAAAAATAATTTATTGACAGTCTGTACCTTAAATAAAGCAAAACCTCAAATCAAATCCATATTTCTTTAAAGTCAAGTCAAGTATATTTTATTTATCGATCGAGATTGCGATAGATACAACACCATTTGACACATATTTTTTTAATTAATTAAAAAGAAAAAACAGTGTTGTTGTTACTTATGGCACTTGCAATAGATAAGCCCCGCTGATATATCAGCAGATTTTAAGCCGAAGTTATGCGTAATTTATTTCAAGTAGCGCCAACTAGAGCCAAGAGTACGACTTTAGATACAAACTCGTCACAATCGCTTGTACAACCCCTTTTTACAAAGGGGCACAGTTACACATCTTACAGATAGCACACAGAATAACAACCATGCCCAAACCTGAACTCGAACCCGTGACACCCAAAACTCGAGGAAGACGCATTACCTCTGTGTCAGGAAGCTGGCGAAAATACAGTTGTCAACGATTACAGTACATTATACATATGTCAGTTTTCAATGTCAAACGGGGCAACGCAAATGAGCGAATTTTCTACGCTAGTTGGGGTAACGCGATACAGATTAGAAATTTTTAATTTTCTTTATTCTGTTTTATTTTAATTCAAAAGTACCCAAAAAATTGATTAAATAACAATGTTTGATTTTAAATGCATCAAACACTAAGAAAATAAACAGAATCGTTTGAAATATCAGGTCGGAAACATGATAAGCTTTACTCATTTGGCGGTGGAGAAATGAATATTTTTGGCGGGGAAGTTAGTTTTTAATTTATAAAAATTAATTACTCAATTAACCGAAATTTATAGCACCATATGTCCTATTCTTGACTATAATTTATCTCTGCGCTAAATTTCATCCAATTGCGCTCAGTTGTTCTGGAATGATTGCCTAACATCATCCCTCCATCCATTCAAATTTTCACATTTACAATAGTAGTATATATTTGATTACTAGACAGATGTTGTTTCGTTCATATAGATTTCGTTCGCCAATTCCGTTCGAGGTATTTCCAATATTGACTAAAATTCCCATTTTTTATCATGTCAGAATATGATATTATTTTGGGAATGAGATTTGTGGCGTCAACAAAAACCCGTAGGCGAAAAATAAAAATTTTATTATCTGCACGAGCATCTTAAAAAAAACAGCTTTTAGTAACGTGTTGCCATTGCATTTACAAAAGCTTTGATTGAAAAAAAAATAAGATAATGACTACAGTAAATAAAACCGAGAAAAATGCCATTGTGAGCAAGTGATTATATGAAATGAAATAAATAGGAAATGTGATATTTTTTTAAACAATCAATGCGACGCAAAGTTTTTTGGGATCGTTTGCAATACTAAAGTGTCTCATTCAACGAAACCATTAAAATGAATAAAAATGTAATTTAACTTGCACGAGTACGTGGTGCTTGGTTATATAAGAAATGATGTTCCGACATGATACATTGAAATATGCATAGCAATTTTTTTTTACGGATGAAAGGGAATAAGACCTTTATTGGAGAGTATACGGGAAAAGTTTCAAGGTGACCATTCCTGAAAAATTCTTTCTATTCTATTAAAACTTTTCCTGTTATTTTATAAAGCATATTTGTTTACGTAATATTTAATTGAAAGAAATAAAAAAATTACAATAGCGTGAGTTCGGAAAAACGATAAGGTACTCATTATCATCGCAAGGAAGCACAGGAAAAGTAATTGTTCTACAACAAACCTTTTGTATGCCCTATCAGTAAAAGTGGGTGAAAGTGAATGAGCGCTGCATAATTCCGTAAGTTATCATTTATGTTCAGGAGTTCTTATTCAAACTACTTTATCATTTCCGGGTAAAAATTGATGCAACATTTCTGGGAAGTGGTATGACTTATCTAATAGCAGATACAAAGATAAATTAAAATGCAATAATTTTTACAACTCTTTTTTTTTTATGATCTCAGACTGAAATGCCGTTAGATTTGTCTCCAAGATATTAACGAAACGGTTTACATAATTATATTATAAATGTGCTTGACAATTTAGACAAAATGTCCGATATCATTTTTTCAGCCAATTTTAACAGCATACCTGAAATTGCATTTCTTAAGTTGACATAGGGAATAAAAAATAAATATAAATGCAATATTTGAAAAAATGTATAGTCTGTATGATATTTTTAAACTTTCGAAAAAATTCAATAAATACTTACAGTTTTCTATTAATAAGTACTTTTTAGTACGTTTTCAAACGAACTGCAACATAATGACATCCTATCGAGTTTGAATTTTATACGCGATATCTGATTAAAAGAGCATATTTTGTGTTCCAGCAAGACCGGATAAACTCTAAACAGCCAGATTCGTTGTTTGGAATACTTAAAAAATGCCCAAAGAACTGCACTTCTACGATCCGTAGTTTTCGAGAAAAACGCGAGAGAATATGCGTAACGTCATATCCAGTTTACGGGGAAAACCTTTACTTGGCCATTGGATTGGGCGTCGGGGTCCTGTTTCATGGCCACCACAATCTCCACATCTGATTTCTTTAGATATCTTCCCATGGGGCCATGCCAAGGAATTGGTTTATCGAGACCCAGTTACTTTAGAGATGGACTTAGTCTATTCGTTTCCACAGTACGCTCACTGTTGTGGGCACTGCATAGCTAGAAAGTGTACAGTCAACCATTGCATGATCCGCACATGCATGCCTCCATATACACGGGAAACATTTAGAACATCTTCCTATTTAAAATTATGCAAGTACTGATGTTCATGTTTCAACTTCAGTTTTTTTTTCTTAAACCGGATAGGACGTAATACATTTTCCCTCGAGTTTTTCTCTAAAACTATGGTAGAGGTACAGTTCTCTAAGCATTTTTTTATGTATTCCAAACAACGAATCTAGTTGTGCATAGTTTATGCGGTCTTACTAGAACACCCAATATATATAAATTTATATCTCGTGTTCTGGGAATCCCGGTTCGGACAGGATTGTTCTTCTGTGTGCTCTCTGTAAGATGTATGATTGTGTCCCCCCCCTGACAAAAGGGGCTGTGCAAGCAAGTGTGTAGTTAAGTCGTACTATTGGCCCTAGTTGACGCTACTTAAAAAACAAGAGAGGCTCCTTTGGGCTTAAATCTGCTGCTGTATCAGCAGGGGGCTTGTCCATAGGCAAGTGCCATAAGTAACGACAACAACAACATAAATTTGTATGTCGGAAACGGCTCTAACGATTTGGATCAAATTTTATTTTTATATAAAGTCAAGCTGCTTAATTTTATTTATATAGGAGTCTTTCCTGAATAAAAATCTCGATTTTACACACACATTTTTTTGTAATTAACTATTACAGTAAGTATATTGAACTTCCGCTTCGAACTGTGCGCAGTAATTTAAATTATCACAACTATATAAATGATGAGTGTGTTGTGGGTCCTCGGTTCGAGTCACACCTTTTGCTTCTGTTTTATTTATTTATTTTTTATTTATGCATTTATATTTAGCATTTTTGCTTTTTAAGTTTAACACTATAAGCACCTTTCTTGAAAAAACAAGCATTTTTATAACTATTATGGCTTTTTTCTAATTGTGCAATGCTGACATATAGCGCATCTTGGACCCAATTTCAACATGGTTAAACTGAATGTAAGTTGAAAAATGTAAGTAATGATAAATAAATTACAAAATGGATACTCTAATATATCTTATTGCTTCGAATAGCGTGTTAAATTACATGCATTCATACATTTAAAAAAATTTAAATGACCAGTTGATATGAAAGTTGAAAAATATTCATATGTAATAAGTATTCATATGTATGCATGTAAAATTGAAAAATATTCATATGTAATCAGTATGAAATTCGGATCTAAATATTTTCTCAAAAAAAAAACTGCCTATAAAATATATATTATCACTAATAAATCTTAGTTTTTAAAATGTTTCTTTAAACTTAAATAGAGCAATGTAATGACACAATTATAAATATTAATTATATTTAATGATAATTTCATCGTATTAAGTAGTTTCAGAACATTTTAATAAAACATAAGACTTTACAAATTTCGACTTTTTATAAATAATTGAACATAACGAATTGATGATTGAAGCATTTTTTAGTGCAATGTTCGAACCTGAATATTCGAACTCGAGATTTTGAAGAGTACTCACATTTTAGATCTCCCTCAGTTCTAAAAACATATATTTGAAAAATGCACTCCTGTCTGTCTGTCCATGATAAATCAAAAACGCATTGAGCTAGACAGATGAAATTTGGTATACGGATTTTACATGAAATTTGTAGATACTCATCAAATTTTGAGCGAAATTCGTTGAGTTATTGACTAGCAACGACTTCGCCACTGAATGTAGTCTGTCTGACCGGCTGTTCGATTATGATTTAAGGCGATAACTACAAAACGAAGAAAACTAGATAGATCAAATTTAATACACAAAATTAACATCTATGGACTAAAGAACTTATAGATTTTAAGCCAAATCCACCTAGGTATTGACTATCTGTCGGTAGGTACTCAAAGACGCATTGACTTAAATATGTTGGACAAATGGACTCAAAAACGCATTGACTCATTGGCTTAAATATGTTTGACGAATTAACTTAAATATGTTTGACGCATTGACTGAAAGATGCATTGATTTAAATATGTTTGACTCATTGACTCAAAAACGCATTGACTTAAATATGTTTGACGCATTGACTCAAAGATGCATTGGCTTAAATATGTTTGATGCATTGAATCAAAAACGCATTGACTTAAATATGTTTGACACATTGACTCAAAGATCCATTGACTTAAATATATTTGATTCATTGACTCAAAGCCGCATTGACTTAAATATGTTTGACGCATTGACTTAAATATATTTGACGCATTGACTTA
>JAOUZG010043272.1:4280713-4314943 GCA_026289955.1 Argiope argentata
TATATAAACACATTTCCGTGTATGAAGAGAACTAAGACACTTTCGAATTTTAAACTTCGCTTTATTCCATCCCGGGAGGCTTAATATATGTACAAGCAAGAAACGACGAGGTACATCAATCTATCTCACAACACGAGAGCGAAAAGAGAGAAAACAAACAAAATATTTATCACCATGATTATATACTGCGAGATGTTCATAGGATTTCTTTACACGCATCGATTTACGTAAAAGAATTGTAGAGATCTTTTAAAAGAATTGATTTAGACTAACAAATTTTTATCCTTTCACTCGAAGTATGGGGACTTGTCGATTTCAGCAATTTTAGAATTAGCATAAATTCAATAAAAAAAGTTGAAATTGGATCAGGAAATAAGAGAACATTTTAGAATTGATTTAATACCGGTTAAATTAAGATAAAATAATTAAAACAATTAATTTGATTTAAAATTAGATTTTAAAATAACATTACATATCGATACTATATTCTACATATCAAAATAAAATTTCGGTAACTGATCAAAGAAGTTTCATGTTTTTATTTCATCTAATAGCTAAAATGTTAAATAGAGCATAGAAGTATATGTAAGGTGTTTCTGATCAATTATTTTTCATGGCTATTCAAAAATTATTGGTGCCATAGACAAGTGTAAGGTTCAATTTGGCTCTCGGTAGAACATTCGAATGAGAAATGCGTTGTCGTTACACGCTGAATGACATTCTTTATTTCTGTGAAGTCTTACCTGACGCAGCGGATTAAAAGCTGTTAATTTCTTTAAACAGATTTAGTGGCGGTCACGTTGTTCTGAAAAATCTTTTAAAATAATGAATGAGTGTCTTTCTTTTCTTCCCCTTTTGGCAACATGCCACAGTTAAGTGTTTTCTATTTTGTTAGAAATGAAACACAGGAATTACAGCTTTGACTTGTATAATCTTGAGAGTATTTATCTATGAGTAGTGAAATAATACATTGCACATATATATTTTTTTATTTTTCAAAGAAGTAAAACAAGGAATTTCTATTTAGTAGGAATTTTTGTAAACTGATGTGTTTTATTTCAAAGGATATAATCGAAAGAAATTTAGATTGATTTCTGACTGAATTATGTAGAAACTGATTATAATACTGTATTTGTTGCAAAACAAAAAAATTCCTATCATTTAATCGTACTTTCATCTTAAACAGATACTTAATGGGGATTGCCAGCGTTCAGAATTAATTTCCATTTGACACGCTCCTCTAAAATGGGTTTTGTGACTAATACTGACCAAGAAACTGGAGAAAACCTTCATATAGTAGAGTATCCGTGAATGTAATTTCGTCTTTATTAAGTTAGAGAACTAACAAAATCCTCGAACATAGAGTTTCAAAAAGAGTTAATATGTGGAAAAATTATTGATGTATATGAAGTGTACGTAACATTTTCCAATTTAGTAGCTAATTCAAAATGCAGTAATTTAAATGAAAGCGAAAAGGTTAAATCTTTTGTTTAAAAATGAGTGAAGAATCTAAATTTAACAATTGAATATATATTTCCTAAACGACAGTTAATGCAATAAAAAAGGAAAGAAGGTTAAAATTTGCTTTTAGCACAGCATAACGAAAATTTAAAATATCTAGATTCAAATAATGAATTAAAATAGTATATTTTAAGAATAACGTAAAATAAAAAAAAACAATTTCTTACTAAACAAACGTTTTAAGGGAATAATGATATCATATCAAAAAATAATATTAAAAAATGTAGTTAATTCCTACTTCGGCCAACAAAGAAAATTTTTATTTTATTTACTTTTTTTAAATAATTACAATTAATATAAATAATTTATAAAACAATTGTGTATAGCCAAAACAAAATCATCCGTATCCGTTGAAAATAAATCAGAACACACTGCACTTGAATTGTCAACGCCAATTGAGGCAACGCAAATGCGTGCATTCTCTACGCCAGTTAGGGTAACGCAACACAGATTAGAAACTTATAGATTCCTTTATTCTTTTTTATTTTAATTCAAAATTACTTCAGAATGAATCAGAAAGATCGATTAATTAACAATGTTTAAATTTAAATGTATCAACCCCTAAGAAAATAAACAGAATCGTTTAAAATAATCGGTCTTGAAATGTTTGATTTGAACTCGAAAATTCTCTTACAGAGTTAAAGTTTAAAAATTTATTTACACTATAAGCAGTGTTAAAAATACTAAAGTTAAAACATCTAAACTAATAATGACCATTATTTTTTTTAATTAGATGCTTTATTCTTAACATTATGAAATTTTTTCAAATATTTTGAGCAATAGTTAGAGATTATTAGCCATCTGTTTAAATTCAATCTTTTAGATGTTAGTAAATTTATTTAATTACTAAAATATTTATAATATTATTTAACATGAAGTTTTCACCAGTTTTTGATTTTAATATCGTTTTTCGACCCATTTCTTTGGAGCGAAGTTTGTAATATGTACAATCAAATGAACTACTTACTACTATGTGCAATAGATTGAACTGCTGTGTACAGTCGATTGAAGTAATACTATGTACAACTTTATACTGTGTGCAATCGATTGATCTACTGCTATGCATAATTTTGTATTGTGTACAATCGATTGAACTAATACTATGTACAACTTTGTACTGTATACAATCGATTGAACTAATACTATGTACAACTTTGTACTGTGTGCAATCGATTAAACTACTACTATGCACAATTTTATACTGTTTACAATCGATTGCACTAATGCTATGCACAACTTTGTTCTGTGTACAATCGTTTAAACTACTGCTATGCACAATTTTGTATTGTGTACAATCAATTGAACTAATACTATGTACAACTTTGTACTGTGTACTTTCGATTGAACTAATGCTATGTGCAACTTTGTACTGTGTACAATCGATTAAACTAATTCTATGTACAACTTTGTACTGTGTACAATCGATTGAACTAATGCTATGTACAATTTTGTACTATGCACAAATGATTGATCGCTACGTATGTTCGTTTGGAAAATACTTAGTTAAAAATATAAAATATATAGATTAAATGAAAGTTGCTCTTGAATTGGGAAAGAAAGTAATTTTAATAATTTCCCTAGGCTTATTTTTAAGAAAATAGGCTAATTATGACTCATGTATAAACCATTGATAAAATAATTCAGTTATTATCCCAACTTTCCGAATAGCTTTTCCGATCAAAGACACCAAAACTGCACCTAAGCTTCAATATATCTTTCTTGATTCTTACTGTAACGGAATATTTATTTTTACTGTTATCCGTGTAAATGTCAGTTGAATTCAGAGTTATGTTTATTTACCAACTCCTCAATTTTTTCTTCTAAATCATAATTCCACACACCCACACTTAAGTGAGCCGAGCGAAAGAAAGCTCCGGAAAACACTCCCCTCACTTTGTAAATCAAACCGCTCCCTTCAAACCTAAAATAAAATCCTACACGCATTTAGTTCGTTCTTCTGCAAACTTCCGCATAAAACTATACAAAAAGGCGTGACAGGGGGAGTCAAAACGAAGTCCAAAATAGAAGTTGTACCGCGCCGTAGACACTTCTGCTGACGAAGGCATTTGATGCTGCTGTTTGCTACCGGGGGCTGAATTTGGTATGCATTTGACGCGCAAGAAATATTTTTCGGAAGCAAATGACTTCTAAGCCATGAACAGATCAAACTGTGATAAGAATAGTTTTTTGCACTAGAGAAACTTGAAAAAAATTCTTTAAATAGCTATATATCATTTGATTTATCTTTTTTTTTTTTCACTTGAAAGACACATTTAGTAGTTATATAAAATATAATGACAAAATGTTTGTCGGGACCGAATCGATTATCCATTCTTCCTCTCAGAGAAAGAAGAAATATTACGGATTTGTTCTCTATTGAATAAGTCTCCATTAAATTGAAGTGATTTCAATTTATTCAGTTATTTGTTTATGATAAACAGTTAAAATTTTACAAAAATTAACTGGATTTAACTTTTTTAATTATCGTTTTGAGCAAACTTTTATTATATATTTACTAAAGACTAGTAAATCCATTCGAAACATCCGTCTATTCGATAATAATATATGATCATCTGTCTCCCTTATTGCATTAGTACCCCCACAGACTTATTAATTATCGACTTCTTATAATTTCTGAGAAAGGACACAAAATGTTCTACAATAAATCGAAAATCGAGTTGTCGGCAAGATTCTAGAATATTCTGGGTCTTTCAATTTTGTCGCTAGATTTGTTGGCTTGTTGCCATACCAATTTCCAAATTTGTCACCAATGCCGAGAAACATTGATTCAGCAGCTAATACTATATCTTTGAAACTATATTTCTGACCAGGAGACTTACTGCTGAGGGAAATAACATTACAGATTCAAAATAATATTTTTCTAGAACCTGCTCAAATTCCACTTACAAGTTCATTTAGCGAACCTTTTGTCGAACTCTATTTCCTAAAGACACTCTTCATTCAGGTGATGTAAAGGGGAAATTCAAGTGACATAAAGAGGTTGTTAAGCTCAAAAATTTTGTCAAAAACATCATTATTCCTAATGCAAGCGTAAATCTTGTCAAACAGTATGTTGTTGATTGATTTCTCAAATTTAAAAGTATCAATTTTTTTCAGGTATTTTATATCCCCATAGGGACTATCAACTTAATTTTAAAAAAATTTATAATCTTTAGTTATAATATTTTAATCTTTTAGTACAATACTTCCATTCTATAAAATTAATATAAGGAAAACATCATATCACAGGTAAATGTTTTTACTTTCTCTTAGACGAAGAGAACGTATTGTAATCATCAACACATTCGGATTCGAGATTTTGACGAATCTGCAAGTTTTAGACCTTCCCGAAGCCGAAACACACGCTTTTTTTAATTATGTCTGTCCCTCTCGAATAGTATACACATAATAAATAATAAAACACTTTCAGTAGAGGAATTAAATTCGGTATACAGTTTTTACATCAAATTTGTAGATTTCTGAATAATTTCGAATGAAATTTATTCATATCCGAAATTTTATCTGAATTTCTGGGGATAAAAAGTGAACTCAATGACTACAAAATAAAAAAGTGAAATGGAAAAATTTTGAGACAGTGATTTATCCTTTTAAAGTTTAGACATGCATCAAATTTCAAATCATCAGTTGGCTGTCTCTTGGTCTGTATTTCCATAAACATTTAAACACGATACTTCAAAAACGCTATTATTTAAATGCATCACGTATTCGGTTTTGGGTCTTCAATTGTAACTTTGGATCAAATTTTGATTTCAGTCAATCGGTAAAAAAGGTACCAAAATGCATATTATGCACACATTTTGGTAACTATATATTAATCGTATCTTGGTGATGATACGCCAAAGATCGCGCACTGTTAGGCTCTTTCATCACTATTATTCAAAAGTGGCATGTTATTAATAATACAGATACACATTTTGCTTCCTATATGTTAATCGTATTATGGCGATGATACGCCAAAGATCGCTCACTGTTAGGCTCTTTCATCACTATTATTCAAAAGTGGCATGTTATTAATAATACAGATACACATTTTGCTACCTATATGTTAATCGTATCTTAGGGATGAATCGCCAAAGATCGCGCACTGTTAGGGTCTTTCATCACTATTATTCAAAAGTGGCATGTTATTAATAATACAGATACACATTTTGCTACCTATATATTAATCGTATCTTGGCGATGACACGCCAAAGATCGCGCACTGTTAGGCTCTTTCATCACTATTATTCAATAGTGGCATGTTATTAATAATACAGATACACATTTTGGTAACTATATGTTAATCGTATTATGGCGATGATACGCCAAAGATCGCGCACTGTTAGGCTCTTTCATCATTATTATTCATTAGTGGCATGTGATTAATAATATGCAAGTACTTTAATAAGAAACTAAAAACTCTCGGACAAATTAGACTAGTAGGTTCCAACTACATAAAAGGCTGATTAAAAACAAGTATTGCTAGTTTCTTTAATTTTCAGGAGTGTAGCGTTGTTTCAAAAAAATTTCATAAAATTTCGTGCTTCATGGAACATATTACGGATTTATACGTAACTAATAATTATCTGTCTGATGTTTAAATTAATGTGAAATGAAACTACTGACTTCTGGTAACTTGTTTTTCATTTATAAAAATGTTCTAAAATCCTGATAGGTAAATTAGAATATTAGAAACCATAAATATAAATTAATAACGAAAATAATAATTTACCTTCATCTTTATTTAGATGACATTTATTACAAACAGATGTGTTTTTTTTTGTAATTATTTTGTGTTGCCAGCAAATTGAATTTAGGATTGAGATTTAAATACTATAAAAATTTTGGCTCTTTTTTTGTTTTGATATTAAATGAAGAAAATACATATGTTTATCGAATTATAACGTATGTGATGCATCTGTGACTGTTTTTTAAAGATTGTAAAATCAAAACATTATTCTAAAATAGCAAAATCTGAATGATTCTCTTTTGACTTTTTAAAAATATTCTCCAAGTTATTATTATTGTCAGTGCTTGCAAATTCCCTATTAAAACCTTTCTAAATTTCACCGAATATTTATTTAAAAAAGAGCAATAATTTATTGATATTCGTCTAGCTAAATTCGTTATAAACTCGTTTCCTGTTAGTTATATTTTTTGGACGTAATCATTAATTCACTATTACAAGGTCACTCACGAAAATTTAGTATTTCCAAACACGCACTAACTCAAAATACGCTAGTTAAACAATTAAAATTACATGTACTACGGAGCCAAAATATTTGTGAGTAGCATATTAAATCGCATGTTGTTTCTGAGCATCATTTCCGCTAAAATGTAGATGGAAAAAATAGCAAATTATACCGGCATTATTGCAAATAACTATTTATCGAATGCTTTAATTTAAAAGAATTGAAGAAGAAAAGAAATAACTTAAAACAAGTAATATAAAAAACACCTTTTTTAAAATCAATTCTTACCGAGGTTAACAAATTTTTTTTATTTTGGTTAATTTTTATTAAATAATTAAAATTAATATAAATATAACAGAATCACAATATTAAGCGTCAAAATAGAATTTCCTGGCAATTTCCATTCTATAGAAGGTGTTTGAACTCGCAGCTCAAGGGATGTGAATCTAATGCCATACCAACCAGACTATCCCGGCGTGATAATTACAATTACTATAAATAATTGATCAAAAAAATTACACTGGCGTTAAATTTTCAACGCCGATCGAGGATTCAAAACCAATAGTGTTAATGCGAAATGCATGATTTTTCTACGCCAGTTGGGGTAACGCAATACAGATAAGAGATTTCTAATTTTCTACATTACGTTTTATTTTAATTCGAAAGTACTTCAAAATGAATCGGAAAAATCGATTAATTAACAATGTCTAAATTTAAATGCATTATGAAAATAAACAGAATCGTTTAAAATAATCGGCCAAAATCATGTTAAGCCTAACCTCATTAGTGTGCAGAAAAAACTAACTGAATTCCTTGCTTCTTTTAGGGCGGGAAAATGAAGTTATTTGGAGAGAAACTTAGTTTTTAATTAATGAATAAATACTTGAATAAACCGTATTAACATCAAATATCATCCACTACAAGTTTCAAAAAATTTACTTGAACTTTACTGGAAGAATAAAAAGTATTTTATTATTTTATTAACTGTTGGAAATTTGAATTTTATATATATATATATATATATATATATATATAAATAAAAACTCGATTACAAAGTAAACATGGTCATATACCAGCATCAAATTTTGAACGAAACGCACCAACTCTTATGTTTTTTCCCATCGTAAATGTAAACAAGACAGTACACACAATAAACTATATAAATGAAATTTTGTGTGAAGTTTTATCAGCAAAATGGTATCACAGTTTGGAATAAATACAACAATGTTTTATATTATCTATTCAGAATAAATCCAACAATGTTTTATATTATCTATTCACGTTTATTTGTGCGATAGGATTCTGTAATTCTACTAACTAGAGAAATGCCGGCGTTCTGCCATAGGGGTAGTGAGTTTTCATCGTGATCTGGGCGTCCTGGGTTCGAGTCCCGGTTTGGACATGGTTGTTTCTTCTGTGTTCTGTCTTTGAGGTATGTGAATGTCCCCCCCTGTAAAAAAGGGGCAGTGCAAGCGAATGTGATGAGTGAGTAGCAAAGTCGTACTCTTGGTCCTAGTTGGCGGTATTTCAAAACAAGAGACGGTCATTTTAGCTGAAATTCGATGATTCATTAGCGAACTTGTCCATGGCAAATGCCATTAAAAACAACAACAACAACTAGAGAAATGAATCTTAATTTACGATCTTGCACTAAAACGGTAAATTTTGTTCGAATCCATCAATAGACTGCCTGTCTGTATGTATGTAACTGTAAACGGCAATTTAAAAACACAACTATTTAACCTCTTAACCGGTTTGCCCGTACACCGTACGTGCATCGATTTATCGAATTTTGATAGTTGTAAAGAAAAAATAAATCATTCATAACAATTATAATTCAATAGTAAAATGACTTCGAATGCGTAGATAAGCCGAGTATTCCATGGATTTCCATTTGAATCAAAATAAGAAAATATTCCCAAGATAGAAAGTGTCATCTTATCAGATAGTAAGAAAATAAACCAGTTAAGGGGTTAAAGAAATAAAGTTTGGCACACGTTCTATTAAACAATCAGAAGCGTGAATCGGAATTTGTTTTCAATGGGGCCTACTGTGAAAAATCCAAAAAGAATACTCGATTCGTTTTGTTTTTATTATATAATTCTCTCAACATATCTGATTTCATAATCCTGATAGAAAAAAATAAGCTATGTTTCCTTCATTGTTTGTACTCGAAAATTCACCGACTTTGTATGTAATATTTGTTAGCATATTGACTTGTATTCTGTCAGTTATAATATAATTGAGTGAAAACTTTGCATGTTATAATCAAAAGATATGCAGCAAAAAATTTGCCTATTTTATGTGAAAATATTATGAATAACGAACAAAACTGATGATAAAAAATTATTGTTGTTGTTACTTACGCACTTGCCATGGACAAGCCCCGCTGATACATCAGCAGATTTTAAGCCGGATATATACGTCTCTTGTTTTACAAGTAGGCCATCTAGGGCAAAGAGTACGACTTAGCTACACACACGTCACAACCTTTTTTAGGGGGCGGACTACATACATGCAAATTCATTCATGCATCTCAGATCGTAATTTAGACCTGGAACAGAGAACGATCACCTCTGACCCAGTACCCCCAATGATATCACTCTCGATATGGAGGACTCTGCGACCACGAACAGATTTAACGAGCGCCAATCGCCACACACTCGGGGATTGTTTTGGCCGCTGAGTTTCGAACCCGTAACCTAAGGAGTACGAGTCCAACGCTCTACCAACCAGGCCATCCCTGCCTGATGATAAAAAATTGGAAATTCGAATCGGTTTTATCAGTTTTCTAGGAGGCAGAATAATTCCAATTATTTTCTTCTTTATCGATTTATCTTCGGTCGCATGTTTTCATACCATTGTCTTGCGAATGGGAATATATTCTCTGCATTATCTATATCCATGGGAGTTATTTTTCGTTAGAAATTTGAAGGGGAAAAGCAAGTAAATTCGAAAATGTCTGGATACTTTTGATTAATTAACGCATGTAAAATTAATTGGAACTGAATACATTTATGGACTTATAACTATATGGAGCACTTATGAAAGTTTACTGAATTAATGAATCCTATGCTTGAAATTTTATCGTTCATAATTGATTATCTGGTGACATAGCAATAATGGCTTGATTATCTATGAAAAACCCACGTCAAAATTCGCTCCTTATAATAAATATTTAATATCTTCTTGTATTTAACAATATTTATAAACAAACTACTAAGAACAGTAATGATTTTTAGATACTTACAGAGATTAAAATAAATTAAACATTATTTTTCCTCTTTTTTGAATTCATATAATGTTTCGTTAATATTGAAAAAAATGTATAATTTTTTGAAGTCAGATTTATTTATACTTGCATTTGAGCATGCAAGCACATAAAGGATATATAGATTTTTCTTTGTCTAATATCGTCAAAGAACCCATACATAAACCCTGATAAAAAAAAGCAGATTTTATTCTTATCCTTTTGATCACCTCTTGTAAAATAATACGTTTGATTCATATTAAGGATAGTAATATAATCTGCATACAATTTTTCTTTTCATAAAGTATATAATTCAAAATAAACTTTGTGTTTGCGGTATATCAAACTAATATTTGTAGTTTTCGCATTATATTTTTCGGATGACTTGTTTATTGTTCTTAACTTTTATTTTTAAAATGTCCTTCCTTGTTTCTTGAACGTTTACTTTTGTCAGAATTCAATTATATTTTATAATGGAGGAAAAATATTCTATCATGAGTCTCAGAAAATAAAATAAAATCATAATCATTTTTTTCCAAGGACGTAAATGAAAAAAAAATATCCCTTGAAAATCATTCTTCGCTTTAATCATTAATACTATAAAATTCTTAGGCAAGTTCTTTTAAATCACCTATAATTCCACAATTATGACTTCATCAAAATACAAGTGCGCCTTAAACATTTCCCTACATTTTAATGATAGATAAAACTTGTGCGCAGGTGTGGTACCAGAATTATAAAAATCCAAACAATTGAAAAGTCTTTAAATTTTCCTTATAAAATTTAGAGGGAAGATTTGGCAAAATTCTGAAGCTATTTATTATTTTTTTTAATTAATTAAAAACTTTGCTTCCATTTCCTTGCTTAGTAATGCGAAAATGAAAAGCAAGATAGAAGCCAAGAACTGTCTTAGAAATTTAATTTAAAATTAAATAGCTGTGATTTAAAAAAATTAATTAATGACTGCATCAAATAAAACCTAGAAAAATGCCATTTTTAGCATGTGTCATTTTATACGAAATGAAATAAACAGGAAATATGATTTTTTTTAAAAAAAATCAATGCGAGACAAAGTGTTTTATGAGATCGTTTGCAATACTAAAGTGACTCATTCAATGAAACAATTACAATGAGTAAAAATTATTTTAATAGTGGATTGAAAATGAAGCATCTTTCTATTCCACGAAAAGAAATTAAATGTAAATCATTATCATGTCAGAGCATGATGTGATTTTTGGGATGAGGTTTTTGGCAACAAAAATCCGTAGGCGAAAAATAAAAATGTTATTATCTTTACGAGCATGTCAAAAAATCAACTTTTAAAAACGAGTTGCTATTGCATTTACAAAAGCTCTGATTAAAAAAAGTAAGTTAATAATCACAGCAAATAAAACTTAGAAAAATGTCATTTTGAGCACTCGATTATGTGAAATAAAATTAATAGGAAATGCGATATTTTTTTTAAAGAATCAATGCGAGACAAAGTTTTTTTTTTTTTTTTTGGATCGTTTGAAATACTAAAGTAACTCATTCAATTAAAATAAATAAAAATACAATTGAACTCGCCCGAGCACGTGGTGCCTGACCGTTCAAGAAATAATGTTCTGACATGGTACATTGAAATATGCATAGCAGATTTCATTTCAATCTTTATTTTCGTTGATTTTAAGTTCAACGTTATTTAAAGATTGACACAAAATTTGTCTATTTGCTTTTCAAGGAAGATTTAAATTTACGGTTATAAAATGCTTACCTTTATATTCCATGCTGTAAATGCATATTTGATTAGCCACTCACTATATTTTATTACATTTTGCATCATTTTTTAAAAATTAATATCTTATGAGCAATTTAGTTTTTTGCCTATTTTAAAAATTGTTTAAGAGAGGCTGTAATTTTTTTAAAAAATTACGCAATTTTAAAAGTATTTGATGTTAGAGATTTTTTTTTTTCGTTTTGATTAGAAATAATTCAGCAAACGATTGAAATATTTTGTGTATTTTAATATTATCCTGTCAGAACATGATATTAATTTGGGAATGAGGTTTGTGGCGTCAACAAAAATCCGTAAGTTGAAAATAAAATAAGTTAATGACTACAGCAAATAAAATCTTAAAAAATTTCATTTTGAGCACGTGATAATAGGAAACGAAATAAATAGTAAACGGGATATTTTATTTAAACAATGAATGCGAGACAAAGTTTTTTTGGATCGTTTGCAATACTAAAATGACTCATTCAGTGAAACCATTTAAATGAATAAAAATACAATTTAACTTGCACGAGCACGTGGTGCTTGGCCGTTCAAGAAATGATGTTCTGACCTGATACATATGAAATACGCATAGAAAATTTCCTTTTAATCATTCATAATTAAAATGCTTTTATTTACAGAGACATTAATATTCCACCAACTGCTAATACTGAATTTATTTTTTCGCATATGATATTTGCATCATGCAGCTTTCATCAGTTAAAGTGATATGTGATAGCTTTGATCTTTGCTACAAATATTTGTTTGTTTCAGATTTAGTTCAAAAATATCACAAACAAGGTTTTTTAAAGAAGGATTTGTGACAAATAAAGAGTAATTAATTTCTTAATCAATAAGAAAACATAAAAATAATGTAATGTTTTCAAAAAAGCAAAACAAAACACGATTATTACTAGCTTTATGTACGAGAAATAACGATAGTCTAACTCTATTTGCTTAAATTTCAAATGAAACTGAAAATTCTGATTCTAGCGGAAGATAAATTTCTACAATGCTGTCACTTCTAAATTCTGAAGCATGAAGTTCTTCGTGCACAACTGAAGTAACTTCGGTTCTTCCGTCTGCTTCGAACGTTCTTCCAGTTCATGAAGCACTAAGGTAAACATAGAGTGATGGGCGGCTTTAAAAATAGACAATCAAAAATATTGCCTGAAGTATTTAAATAACTTGTCAGTTAAAGGATTCTATTTCTGTGTGTCACAAAAGAATTGTTGACTTAAGCAGAGTTCCAGCTGGACTGGCGAAGGCGCCGGGCGTTTGTCGTCCGCGAGAAAACTCTCACGTGATCCCTCTTAATTATTGAAAATGTTGCTTTCTTCGTGCGGCCGCTTGCCAAAACATCCGCTTGATGGAAAGGACATTTCTTAATGATCACTCTTCCTGAGTGAGAAGAGACGGGGAGAAGACATTCGGTTTGGAAAACCTCAAAAAATGTCAGACTTCATTCGACAAAATGATGTAAAAAAAACGAGTTTGCCAAACTTTGAAAATTACGACTAGACACATTGTATCCATTAACAAAAATTGAAAGAAGTAAAAGTAACTTGTGAAATGTAAAGTATATTCAAATATGCGATATTGTTGATTTTAGATGCTAAAATTTTTTTCGCGGATTTATATTATTTTACTTTAACAACTCAGCCAGCACAAACAGAATTATGAATTTGGATCCATGAAAATTCCTCTCAGCGTGCTTTCAAAGAGACAGTTTTAAAATTTGGTATATATTCGTTGTTGTTGCTACTTATGGCACTGGATATGGACAAGCCCCGCTGATACATCAGCAGATAATGCTCTTCTTATTTCAAATAGCGCCAACTAGGGTCAAGAGTACGACTTATGAGTTTGGAACCATTAACAGAATTATGAGTTTGGAACCATGAAAATTCCTCTCAGTGTGCTTTCAAAGAGACAGTTTTAAAATTTGTTATATATTCGTTGTTGTTTCTACTTATGCCACTTGCTATGGTCAAACCCCGCTGATACATCAGCAGATATTATGCTCTTCTTATTTCAAGTAGCGCCAACTAGGGCCAAGAGTACGACTTAAGCTACACACTCATCACAGTCGCTTTCACAGCCCCTTTTCAAACGGGGGCACATTCGCACCTAGCACACAAAAGAACAACCGTGCCCGAACCGGACTCGGACCCGGGACTCCTAGAACACGAGGAAGACATGCTACCTCTGTGCCAAAAAGCCGGCGATATACATTTGCAATTTATAACATCGTTCAAGCTCCTTCTAGTTGCAAAGATTTGCAAATATAATAAAATTAGTATAATACATTTTATGTGGAGATGTACTTTGGAACTTTTTGAATATATATGCAGTTTTTGATATACTTAAAGAAGTCCTGTGTCGAAATATGCCTGTATCTTATTCTAAGAAGATAATGTGTAAACAGAAATGAAACGGCTGGTCACGTAGAATAGCGTTCTATAAATTCCAGAAATAACAGCAGGGTCGTTAAGATTTGATGATAATATATCTGTTAAGAAGCAAGAGTTCCAAGCTTAATATCCTGATTTTACAGAATGCATGTTGTGTAAATAAATATGATGAATGTTGAATCTGCTATTGAGAGTCAAGCATCCTTCTGTTGGCGAGGGACAGAATATTAATAAAAAATTTAAAATGAAATCTGCTATGCATATTTCAATGTATCATGTCGGAACATCATTTTTTGAACGGCCAAGCACCACGGGCCGTGCAAGTTAATGCATGTAGATTTTTAACTTGCACGATCCCGTGGATTTTTATTCATTTCAATTGTTGCATTGAATGAGTCACTTTAGTATTGCAAGCGATCCAAAAAACTTTGTCTCGCATTTATTGTTTCTAAAAATATCACATTTCCTATTTATTTTATTTCGTATAATCGCGTGCTCAAAATGACATTTTTCTAGATTTTATTTGCTGTAATCATTGACTTATTTTTTAATAAGAGCTTTTATAAATGGGATGGTAACGATTTATTAAAACCTGATTTTTTGACATGCTCGTGTAGATTATAAAATTTCAACTTTTCGCCTACGGTTGTTGTTTTTTATTTTTCGCCTACGGATTTTTGTCTACCTCATTCCCAAAATAACATCATGTTCTGACATAATAAAAAGTGGTTGTTGGTCAGTTATCGCCCTCTTAATTGTGCGCTCTCACTTATTCTCAATACCGAAGTACTCTGTTATTTATTACAAAATTGATCGTTAATATAGCATAATAACACATTATGTTACTATGCGTCTCTATATGAAGAACATACTACTATGCATAAAAGAAATTTTAACAAGATTATTTGCTCTTTCATTTAACTATTATTTGCCTGTGTTAATTCAAACGTATTCGGCTGACGATGAAAAATGTAAATATATTTTTAAAAAACTCAATAAATCAGTAATCAAGTTTATATACTGAAAAAAATGTTGTTGATGCTGCTTATCAATGCCTGTACATGCCATCTTTGACTATTCTTCCTTTTATCTCTCCAAAGAATAAAAATCTAATCAATGTCCGGTGTCTATTTTATACTAGAAAATTTTTTCATCATTATCCGCCATTTCTATATTTTATTCTGTTTCGTTTGTATATCTTATAATCAAATCCTGGGCCTGGTTGGTAGAGCGTTGGACTCGTGCTCCTTAGGTTATGAGTTCGAAACTCACCAGCCAAAAGATTCCCCGAATGTATGGCGGCTGGAGCTCGTTAAATCTGTTCGTGGACGCAAAGTCCTCCATGTCGAGAATAATACCACTGGGGGTACTGGGTCAGAGGTGATCGTTCTCTGTTCCAGGTCTAAATTACGATCTGAGATGAATGAATGAAGTCCGCCCCCTAAAAAGGGTTGTGACGTGAGTGTAGCTAAGTCGTACTCTTGACCCTATATGGCGGTACTTGTAAAACAAGAGACGTCTCTGGCTTAAAATCTGCTGGTGTATCAGCGGAGCTTGACCATGGCAAGTGCCATAAGTAAAAACATAATCAAATCCAAAAACAATTTGAAAGGGCTGAACAAAATTCATTTTAAAGTTCCGCTCAAAATCGTTAGTAATTTGTTTTTTCCAAAATGTGGCTACATTAGTGGGAATCGAGAATAACTTTATAATTGTCTTCGTCTGTTTCAAAGTCATTATAATAAATGAGCGTGCTTGGAAATGTAATTTAAAATTGAAAGATATTTCGTGCCTTGTTGAAGGTGGGGTCTTGTAATAAAATATGCGCTCCATACTAATTACAACATGTCTTATCCTAATTCATACGTTCACCGATGAAATTTTGTTTCGTTTCCTGTCACGATATGTAATGAATTTTAAAGCAAATCTCCTGAAGTAAAAAATTTATGCTTGAAAATCTTAAAGCAGTTACTCGCTGGTAAATGAGCATTTGGTGATTAGGTGAAAGTATTTGTGCTACAGCTGCTAGTAATTGATTGTAAATCCAATTTGGAATTTTTGTATCGTAATGCTTTTTAATCATGTCAGAACATGGTGTTATTTTGGGAAATGAGGTCAACAAAATTCCGTAGGCGAAAATAAAACAATCCATGGGTGAAAAATGGAAATTTTATTATCTGCACGAGCATCTCAAAAAAAATCAGCTTTTAATAACGTGTTGCCATCGCATTTACAAAAGCTCTGATTTAAAAAAATAAGTTAATGGCTACAGCAAATAAAAACTAGAAAAATGTCATTTTGAGCACGTAATTATGTGAAATGAAATAAATAGGAATTGGTATATATTTTTAAACAATCAATGCGAGACAAAGTTTTTTTGGATCGTTTGGCAATACTAAAGTGACTCATTCCATGAAACAATTAAAATGAATAAAAATATAATTTAACTGGCACGAGCACGTGGTGCTTGGCCGTTTAAGAAATGATGTCCTGACATGATACATTGAACATGCATAGCTGATTTCATTTTAATCTTGATTTTATCGTTTCATTAATTTATTGGGGGCAGCTGAATTTGCTAAAAATTATCCTTTTTCAGCTGTATTTTGTCTCCAGGTAGCACTGCCCGGGCAGACAATTTAATTTTTTTTAGATTTAAGTTGAAGAATTGATATAGAAATTAATTTTTTTTAAAGAAAAAAGGCCTTTCATAAATCAAACTTTTTATGAAAAGCAACAACTCTCAATAATTTTTGGTGAGTAGATCTTGTCATTATCAGTTTATTCAAAAAAACTACATGACGAATAGCTCTCATCATTGCTTCAGTTTAATGCTAGTGTCTAAATGAGAAACCAATCGCAATCACATAAAATTTTAAACATCGCATTTTTTCAATCTATAATCTGATTTTTCCGTTACGTTAATTTAGATGAATATTTCCTTGTATATAATATTTCTTTTCCTTATAATAAACTCTATCTAAATAAGAACATTTGAATTAATCTTACTATTTTTAACAACTAACAAAGTAATTTAGAGCTGTCGACGAATGTTAACCCATTCACTGACAACCACGAATATACTCGTGGTTGGCAGGGTGTTAATCATTGGCAGCACGAATATACTCGTGATACTTTCAATATATTATAACGTACAACTTGTCAAACTTGCAAAATTTTTATGGCCACAAACATAAATATACAAGCGTAAAAACTTGAAAAAAAGCTACAAGCAAATTGTTTTTACAAAAATGCTACTTTATTTAACCCATTCGTTGCCAAGCCTAAATTGTATGAATTTATTCCCATTTGCAACCACGAGTATACTCGTGTTTGTTTTTTATACATGTAAATGATTAATTATGACAAAATATGTGTATTTATTTTGAAATAAGAATACTTAGATAAACAATAACACTCAAAACAGAAATGGCGATGGTAATAACCTCATACAATTTAGGCTTGGCAGCGAATGGGTTAAAAATAAATTTGTATACCTTGAATCATTTAACTCTATAATTCACCACTTCGCCAACTTGGTCACTCTTATGGTCACTTCTTTCTTAAAAGCTAGTATAAAGTATAAACACAAAAAGTTGAAGTCAGCAGGATACAACTACCTGAAAAAAAGAAAGTTGTATATGAAGAGAGGTAAACAACTACCTATTGCTCAGATTTTGAATTATTTGAACAATTCTGAAGCATTTAGTAATAATTAGCAAATTCGTTAAAAACACTGATTGCTTTAATTTTAATTAAATCTCATCTAAAAATAAAAAAAAATCTCTCTAAAAAATTCAAAGCTCATTTGGTTTAGGTTTTCTTCGAAGAAATTATCGGAAATCTGATGAACTAATATGACAAATGTCTACAGCTTCACAAGTACTAATTATTGTACTTAACTTTTGCTAAAATATTCATTTTGGTCGCTATTTTTGACTTTTTTATAGCCCATAGGACTTGAAAGAAAGTGCACCTTATAATTAAATTATATTTTTAAAATTCTTTTATACGACTAAGGTAAAACACAATTGCTAGTACGTAAAAGAATATTGCAGTGCAAAATTAAATAAACAATTAAATTAATGTTGAAATAATTAAATAATGAAGATGAAAGCAATACTACAAGCATTTTGTGGAATATTCAGTTAAAAATAATTTGAATGAAACAGATTAATATTTAAAAAAGAAATCTGAAATTTTGTGAAGAACTAATCGGAAAAGCTATAATGACTTACTGGATTCTCCTTGATCAAAACTTGAGCAGCAGAGATAAATTTTATTTTATGAAATCAATAAAAATTCTAACTTGTTAAAAAATGTCTACATTATTCGCTTTGGCGAGTGAGAAAAGTTAATAGTTCGTGCAAACGATTTTCCATTTTAAAAAAATAATTGAATGAAAATAACTTATTTGCAAGAGTAGAAAAAATAGAATACACAAATTTCTATTCTTTTTACGAGTTTTAGAAAAATAATTATTTTTTATGTTGAAAATTATCCTAGTAAAAAGAAATTTTATTCTTTAAATAATTTCTACAAACTCTTTTTATCTAATTAATTACTCTAATATAAAAGTCTTAAATACCAAAAAAAATTCTAACAATTAGACCAATGATGAAAACGATATTTTGCTAGTATTAACATTTGGCTAGAATATTTGAATTGGCATGTTGGCGATAAACTCTCCGGCACCAGAATATTGATCATAAATACAAAATGAACTTGATTCAACTTTAAATATCGAAATCGCAATAAATAATAAAATCTGAATCATTCTTGTTTTATAAACTTCTTTGATAGTCTTCCTAAATGTGTCTTTTTTTAAACAATCGCATATTTCAATGACATTGCAGTAAACTAAATATCAAATTATAGCTTGAGATGTTATATAAAAAATATTTTAATTCTTCTTAATTTTCAAGAATTAAGATGAAACTCACATAAGAATTAAAAATGGAATATTTACTTCGTGAATGTCCAAAATACGTTCACTTACATATAATTATCAATAAGAGAGGGAATTCTTCCGAATATATTAGATGACAAAACTTTATTAGACGAAATATTGTGGCAATCATAAATTATTAATCCTCCGTAATAATATCTATGATTAAGTTTGTATAGTATTCCCTCCTAGAAAGCCGAACACAAAGTCGATACGATGTATACACGAAAGAAATTGGCGAAAATAAGTTGCTGATTCAATTAAAATCCTGTATTGAAATTGCTGATCCTGTATTGAAATTCGTAATAAGTTTTCGATTGAAACCAACGTTTATGTATGCAAAATGTTTATGCGGAAGTAAGCTCACGGACGAAATTGTTAATCGATAATTGGCAACGGCTCTTACATAGGAATTGTTTATATGCTTACCTTGGCAAAAAACCCAAAAGAAAAAAAAACTTATTTTTATAGTTGCACAACACAAAATAGAAAAATGAAAGCTCAGTAATTTCGAATACAAATAGAAACTATCGAAAACTGAAAATTAGAGCAAAGAAAAAATAAAAACATTTGTAAGAATATTAGAGATGTAAATTTTTTTGTATAAAAAGAGAAATTACCTTATTCAAGAATATCGTCAATTAATTTCTCCATTTTTAATAACAGCTAAACTTTCCGAATACTCCATTATTACTGTTGAAATATAATTTTTAAAAATATGTTAGAAATGATAACGTATCTTTTTGTGATAAGATATATCATTCACAAAAGTTATTTGATATAATTTAAAAAATATTATTTATTCTCGCTATCTTATGTGATTATTCCAACATTATTAGTATTACCTGTTTTGATTAAATGCATCTTACCAAAACAGAAAAAGGACTCAAATTCAATTTTTATTTTTAAATACTTTAAAATTATATGTTTTTGTTTTCTAGCATTTAATATATATATGTCTATTAAACTAATTAATTCAGGTTAAAAGTTGATTTTTTAAATTCTAATTTTATAAATTGATGATTGAATTTTTAGTAATTGATCAAAAGTTTATTATCGTCATCTCATGGAATTTAAATAATTTAATTTTACTTCCTGTAATGAATGTATTTATAATTTCTTGTTATTAGTAGAAGTTCGTGATTATTTGTAAAATAAGCGAAATGAACTATGTGGTGATTCTGAAAGAATAACATCATGATTCTTGGAAATCGATGAGAGGGGCCAGCAGGGGAAATAACCTTCTAGCAACTCATTTTGTATATTTTTTATTTTATTACAGCCAGTCACCTTATTGGTATAAAGCTAAAAACAAGTATTATTGTGATTGAGTGTTATGTTCATTAACTATACAACTTTTGCGCAAAAAAACAATGACCTACAAAACTGAAAGAATTCTCAAACTGTTAGTTAAAAAATTGAAATTTTTTCATAATTTCTTTTAATATTTTTAAATTTATAGTATATTGTAATATTGTATTGGAACTACTATCCATAATAACTATTTCTTTATTTTCCATAAGGTTGACATTTCTTTTAAGTAGCTCTGACCTGAACCTATTTCCTGTTGTTGTTACTTATGGCACTTGCTATATTGCATAAGCCCCCCGCTGATACAGCAGCAGATTTTAGCCGAAACGAGCGTCTCTTGTTTTGGATGTAGCGCCAACTAGGGCCAAGAGTATTACTTAGCTACACACTCACCACATTCGTGTGCACAACCCCTTTTTACGGGGAGGGGCATTCACACATCTCACACGGAAGAACTGCCAGGCCCGAACCGGGACTCCCAGAACACGAGGAAAACGCGCCATCTTTGTACCAGAAATCCGGCTTTAATGCTTATAAAATGGATACACAGAAAGCCCCCTACTGATACAACAGCAGATTTAAGCCGAAAGGAGCGTCTCTTGTTTTTTGAAATAGCACCAACTAAGACCAAGAGTACGACTTAGCTACACACTCATCACATTTACTTGCGCAGCCCTTTTTTACGGGGGGGGCGCATTCACACATCTCACAGATAGCACACAGAACAACCATGCTCGAACCGAGACTCGAACCCTGTACTCCCAGAACACGAGGAAGACGCGCTACCTCTGTGCCAGAAAGCCGGCTCCTCAATTACACGTGTATTTTTTTAATATTTCCGCATCTGTAGAGGTATTCAATAAATCTTGCATGTCATGGTATGATTTGCAATTACATTGGGAGAAATTTTTTATAAATAATTTTTGTTTTTGATATACATTTTTATGTCATGCATCCTTTACCGGACATTGTCCATCTATCCTATCACGGCATAGTGACCTCTTTTCTAATTTCCTTTTTTAACAATTAAAATGATTATGGGATTACAATATCTATTTAGTCTTTCTTTCTGTGAAGTCTTTTTTGTATAAATGGCGAGTAAAGTTTTTCCAGGTAGCTCAAGAAATTCAGCAAGATTTTAATTTGTATAATATTCTAACAGTAACATGAAAAACTTACGTAATATTGCGCATTGACAATACTGAACACAATTGTAAAAATATTGTATCGTTTTGCTACTGAGATAGTAATGTAATGTTTTGCTTCTGAAATATAATGTAACCTTGTAAAATATTCTAAAAAAATTGTAAAAAAATAAAAAAAAAATTGTAAAATATTCTGATAGTAACATGAAAAACTTACTCAATATAGCACAATAACAATACTGAACACAATTGTAAAAATATTGTATCGTTTTGCTACTGAAGTAGTTATGTTTTTTCAAGTGAAAAAGTGTTTCATTTTAAAAAAAGTTTTCTAAACAGACGATCTTTGCCAGCTTGGATCTTTATCTGAGACACAATCCTATGCAATCTTATTGCACTGAACAAAATAATCGAATCAGCATTTCTCGGAAATTTCGAAAATAAGGCACATTACCTAAGGCTGAATAGAATAAACTTGGCCCCTTTCTGTCAGGTGGGGGGGGGGAGGATCGGTGAAATCTTAATTCAAAGTGAAGGATAGACACAACCCGTCAACAATTAAAAGAAGCTATTACGCGATGTCAGAACGTGAAATTTCAGGAAACAGGTGCCATCCTTAACTTTTACTTCGCCAGTTGTCAATTAACATTATTCTGAGGTTTGGACCCCGGCCAAGGCCATCTGCGCGACCCTTTTGAGTAAGTATTTTGTGATTGCAAAATCATTTTGCCGCCAAACGCTTTCGGTTGGATTGAACTTCATGCCCTAGTACTGCCACGTTAAGAATAAATTGGTGATGAACGAAATATCGGCTGCCGTAGGGAAACTATATCCGGACCGCCTTAGATTTAAAAATAATTGTACAAGACATTCATATAGTCCTTGATACGATTTTAAAATTAACTATAATAATCTATTAGTTGGTGAATATAAAAATAAAGACTAAAATGAAATCTGCTATGCATATTTCAATGTATCATGTCAAAACATCATTTCTTGAACGGCCAAGCACCACGTGCTCGTGCAAGATAATTTATGTTTTAATCATTATAATTGTTTCATTGAATGAATCACTTTATTAATTAAACTTTGTCTCACATTTATTGCTTAAAAAATATCACATTTCCTATTTATTTCATTTCATATAAAAACGTGCTCAAAGTGACATTTTTCTATGTTTTATTTGCTGTGGTCATTAACTTACTTTTTTAAATCAGAGCTTTTGAAAATGCAATGGGAACACGTTATTAAAAGCCGATTTTTCGAGGTGCTCGTGCAGATAATAAAATTTGAATTCTTTGCCTACAGAATTTTGTAGACGCCATAAAGCTCATCCCAAAAACAATATCATGTTCTGACATGATAATAACTTACATTTAATTTTCTTTCGTGGTGTAGAAAGTTGTTTCATCTTCTATCCACTATTTTAAAAAATCTTCCAAAATTAGTTTCGAAATGTTCACATAGAGGCGTTGTATTTCCAAAAACATCAAATACAAAAATTTTCCATCAAAAAATTGCTAAACATTTAGCCACTATATTTCAATATGGGCTATGCCCTTTATACTATGAACCAGACACAATCTGTTCACCAAATTAACCAATCTATTTTTTAACTCTGTATAACAAGTGAAAATTATATTAAACTTTATCTAACTCAATCTAAATTCTGCTTATCGGCGGTCTTAAAAGACATTTGTTGTAAAAAGCCTTTATCTATCATTTTTAATTTTTTTTATTTAGCAAATGGAAATCATATCATCTAAAATAATTTTTTCGAATTTCATACCATTTGAATTAATAGAATATCCTATAAAAACCTATAAGTCTGCGAAGTTCAGTATAAATAATCCTGAACATTAGTCTTTACATTTTATTCTATTTTATATATTAGGATATTACTTCTATTCTATTTTCTATATTAGAATTATTACTTCTATTCGATTTTCTATATTGGAATTATAATTCTATTCTATTTTCTATATTAGAATTTACTTCTATTCTTCTATTCTATTTTCTATATTAGAATCATTACTTCTATTCTTCTATTCTATTTTCTATGTTAGAATTATTATTTCTATTCTTCTATTCTATTTTCTATGTTAGAATTATTACTTCAACGCTAAATCAAATGAGAAAAATGTAAATTTGGCATTTGTTTATGAGAATAACTAACAATTACTCATTGTAGTAATCAACTATTCGCAAGCGAGCGAAATTGGATGCAACTCAACTCCAGATTTTGTTATCCTAAAAAACTTCAACTATTACTTTGTAAAACCGGTGACGTCATTTTTGTGTTCAATATAAATATTCAAGTTTTTCATTTAAAATATAATAAACGTATGTTTGATGTTGTTTAGATATTGCTTTCCCTTCTTCAAGTTTATTCACGTGTCAGGAAATAATGAAATATCCCATCTTATTTTGCAAGTTAAAAGAATCTGATGATCTAGTAATTTGTAGTTAAAAGAATCTGATGATCCAGTAATTTGTAGTTAAAAGAATCTGATGATTTTAGTAATTTGTAGTTTTATTTTTGTATTATTGAATGCTAGTACAACACGTACAGAAAATAATTTCAGAACTATACTGAAGCATGATTTCCATAAATTTCAACTTTATAAAATTAAATTAACCCTTTGCACTCCAATGGTGCTTCTGACTCACCATTCAAGATTGTGCATCATTTTGACGTTTTATTTATTTATTTTTCAAATCAGTAGTTAAAAACGTCTACATAATGGTTAAGAGATGTAGATTAATTTTTCAAAGAAATTAGACTTAAAAGAATTATGTGTATTTATTTTTCGTAGCAATAAACAATTCTTTGTATTAAGTTAATAATTTTGATTCTAATTATTTTTTAGAGTGCAAAGGGTTAAGTCAAGTATTATCAGATTGGTCGGAGCGAGACCAGACTAAGATTGTTGTTTTTTAATAAATGCACTAGACGAAAGTGTTCCTTACGAAATTCGGAGTTTGTAAAAATTATTAAATATTTTCTTAATTTAAATGAGTGAGAACAAAATTCCATAACTTTCTTTTTTTTTCAACCCCTCTTGTATTATTTGTTCTTTCATTATAAACTTTAATTTCACAGTTGTCTAATTAATCTGCAATGTAAACTCCAAGATTATGCACACCATATATTGGAAATCTGTTCACTATGGTCTTATTCTATATCTGGCTCTAAAATGTATGTCAATATATTAATTACTCTGTAATCGTATTTCTAAATAACAATTGTAAATATTTTAATAAATGAATATTGATTATGATTATGAATAATGAATTATTTGATTAGGTGGGAATTTTTACAGATCGTGTAATAGGAAGCAAAGAAAAACAAAGTTTTTTCAATCGAAACTGAAAGAAATAAATAAATTAGAACTAACAGAATTATCGTTTGGCAAATTGATAAATTATATTTCAAACTAAAATGCAACAAAACAAGTAATATTTCGCTTTTAATTGAAGTTAAAAAATAAAATACATACATTATTCACGAATGAGTTGCAAAAAATTCACAAATCTTCCAACTCACAGTTCATTCTTTATTCGCTTCTTTCTGGATAACACTGCGCTTACAGACATTCTTTTTGAGTATAGTGCTAATCTTGGAAAAGTATGTGTTGACTGTTTGATTGGATAAGTTTTTGATAACAAGCTTTAAATTAACACCGCAATGATTTTTCTAGAGATTAAAAGTCGTTATATCTTAAATTGTATCGCTTTCTTAAACTGTAATTTAGATTCTGAATTTCATGATGTATAAAGTTTTAATCATTTTTTACAATAAATGTGGCAATACGGTCGCATGCGTTATAATCGAGCGGTAGTTTATTTAGTTTAATCAGTGTTGATTGAGAATCTTTCAATGCATAATTATGATTTCTTCTTAATATAAAATATTATTTTTAAGATAATTTCTCATAATTTAATAATAAACTAATAAAAATTATTATTATTATTTTACCTCATGAAAATTATTCTTAACGTTCTTTATTAAAATATACTTAATTTCTAAGTATTAAACTTTCTTAAGTATTTAAATTTAAAATTAACTTTTTCATTTATCATTGAGAACATGATGTTGTTTTGGTAAGAGGGTTTTGTTATCTCTGAAATTTGAGCACAAGAAATATTCGTTTTTTCATTGGTAGATAGCCAGTCACCTGACCCATGAAATTTGAGGTTTGTTTTGTCAGTATTGTTTGAGATATTTAATTAAATTTATTATCGATGGCATTTTATTTGTCGTTTCTATGAAAAAACTTCATCTTCCAGTTTGTTTGTGATTTCTTTCTTTTAAGTAATTAATCTCACACTCAAAAAATTATCGTTTTTTTTTTTTTTCATTTTATTCTTTTTCAGTTTCAACTTTCGCAATTTTGTTAAATGTGACTTATATTTATTTTTTAATGATATTATAAATTGCATTTCTCAAAATACTGTAAATATTAGAATATAATTTTAATATCAATCTGCATTGCGTTCATTGGATTTTACCGCATATACAATAGCTTCCAGTAATAGTGAACTTTTCGTCGAAATTACCGGGTTTTTTTTAATCTCAAAATCAGTCAAACTCCAAAACTTTGTTTGGCAGCTTGAAAAACTGACTGAAAAAAAAACTGAACATTCATTGTAACATATAGTCCTAATCATTGTTTCTAATACCCACTATGCCGGTTTTCTGGCAAAGAGGTAGAGCGTCTTCCTCGTGTTAAGGGAGTCCCGGGTTCGAGTCCAGGTTTGGGCATGGCTGTTCTTCTGTGTGCTATCTGTGAGATGTGTGACTGTGCCCCTCTGTAAAAAGAAGCTGTGCACACGAATGTGGTGAGTGTGTAGCTAAGTCGTACTCTTGGCCTTTGATGGCCCAACTTCAAAAACAAGAGACGCTCCTTTTGGCTTAAATCTGCTGCTGTATCAGAAGGGGGCTTGTCCATAGGCAAGTACCATAAGTAGCAACAACATTTTTTTAAAATGACTGGAGAAATGAAGAATTTATTTTGCAATAAATTGTTTATTTGTTTCATACAAAAACAATAACACACAAATGATTTCTGCTATGCAACTTCAGAAATCTCTGTTGATTGAACTGCTTATAGTTCAAGGATCCGATTTTTTTTTCTACAATCCTTTCAACCCGATTATTCTGTTCTATAATTCTAAACATTCCGTAGAAAAAAATTATAAAGGAAAATTTACCGGAAAGAATATCTAGCGTGATAAACAAATCACTCTCAAGATAGATAAATGCTTGCTTTTAAAAGGTTTTTTTTAAAAAAAAATCTTAGTAATCTAAGTAACATCAGTATTCAATCCACAATCCGTAGAATACTCTCAGTTTCAAAATGCATAACTAGATATAATTTACAAATAATAATAACAATCTTCCATGTTTCCATTATCTTTAGCCTTACATTTTTTACAAATAATACAATTATACAAAAGTTTCACACTATCAAAAACATTTCATTTAAAGAAATACATTTGCAAAAAATCGAAAATTTAAATTACTCTTATTAATTCCCAATAAGTCATTTTCAAGTTAAGCATGTTCTCTTAACACTTTGGTGACCGGCAATTTTACACAGAAACTATGTCATGTCACCGGCTACTTTTTTGTAATTGAATATGAAAGTAAAACTTTCTAAAAAAACTCCAATGAATTTTGTTGAATTGGAACATCAAAAAGTTCTTCGCCGACACGTTCCGTCATGGTTGAAATTTTTGGAATTTTACTAAAATTCTAATAAAAATGTAAATACTAGGAAAAGTAATTTTTCTGTTATGGAGCGGACAAGACTAAACACGATACGCCAAGTTTTTGCAATGTTCTATATCGCCCTCGGTGTTATAAATTGAAACAGATAATGCAAGTGCAATGACGAGTTAACTCGTCACCGGTCAACAACGTTCGGACATGAAAAGACGAGTTAACTCGTCACCGGTCAGCAAAGTGTTAAAATAGCAGGGATTAAATTATATTTCAGAACCAGCCCCCTTCCCCTCTGAAGCTCGTCCTTGGTCCCATTCTAGAAGAATTTGCGATTCATTTCGGAAATTCGTCTTTAAACATGGGTTCGAAGGCTCGTCTACGTCATTCTCATTTATCTAGTGCCCCATCCTCCATTAGCCTAATGATTTCCATCCGTCTGAAGGAGCGTCAGATGTCGACCTTTGGCTGTCAAGCGAAGATTCGCCGTACTTGTCCCATATGAAGAGGGTGGAGGGCGTAGTTATTGCCGCTAATCAGAATATTAAGATCAATAATCGGATGTCTTATGCTTGTTTGGGATATGAATTGTTTTTCAAGCAATTGATTGAAATAGTGGGTTTCTCTTTCAGGCTCTTTTCGTGTACAAAAGCCAAAAAAGATAATATATACGTAAGATTTATTTAAATTTTTGGAAAATACACAGGGAGATATGTTTCGGCTTTGTTTAGCTCTTGAGAAAATGCTTAAAAGAGCGAAGAAATTATAAATCATTTGAAAACTAGCATCCTTTGACATCCAAAAGATTGAATTTTTAGATTGTTAAACGTTAATACAAAATGGGTTTTTTAAAGTTTCACTTTGTTCTTTATTTGATAAATTTAATTAAGCAAGTTGAAACAAAATATAACCCGCGCATTTCGAAAGCTGTATATATTACGATTAATAATACCGGGTGTCCAAAGAGTACCCGTACTCCAAATTTAAAAAAACTCATTGTCCATGATTTTTTTTTCAAGTATATTAAATTTTGCCAGACGAGTAATGAAACCATGGACATGCTTGAAGCTTTTTTTTCGGCGATCAACTTATCTCAAAAAATCTTTGGCCACCTCGATCCCCTGATCTGACCATCCCGGACTTTTTTCTGTGGGGGATATTTAAAGGACAAAATTTATGACGGTGAACCTCAAACAATAGATGATTTGAAAATCGCAATGACCCAAAGGATACAAGAAATCACTCCCAGCATGTTAAAACGCTTTTCGAAAAACATGCGCAAACGAGTTCAGCTTTGTCTCCAAGAAAGGGGTGGACATTTTGAACATTTATTATAAATGTAAGTTCAGTATTTTTTTTCCTTAGTTATGTTAAAAGGGCTTTTTATCATTGGCATAAAAATAATTCTTTTTAAACCTATTGTTTTTGTAAAATAAATTCACAAATCATCAGTACGGAAACTTTTTGGACACCCTGTAGTAACTTTCAAGCCTTTCATTAATATCATTATCTTAGGGTTATCTAGTTACTTCTTGAAATCTAGTCTGTCATCTCAAAACTTCTCGAAATTATCTTTCATCTAGTCACTTCTCGAAAAATCAATAATTTTTTAGAAATTTAATATCAATAAACACCCATTTATTGGATATTTTGAATTATGGCTAAACTGAAGTAAAGGCTAAACTGAAAATCTGTTTCGTAATTAACCGCTTAACTGTTTTGACCGAGTGCCATTCGTGAATCAATTTATCGAATTATTGTAGTTGTAAGCGCAAAATAAACCCTTCATAACGAATATAATTCAATATTAAAATTACTTCGAATGCATAGATAAGTCAAGTATTCAATGAATTTCCGTTTGTTTCAAAATAAAAAATATATTCTCAAAATAGAAGATGTCATCTTAGTAGATAGTAAAAAAATTAAAACAGTTAAGTGGTTAATGTCGAAAAGAATTTTAATCTTAGAATTAGTTTCATTGTTGAATCGCGATCGAATGTTTTTATTGATGAAATTGAATTTTATCATAACATTAAAAATTAATTATTAAAAATTTTGAATTACATTAAAAGAACTATTTTAAATTAAACATTCTAAAGAAATGAAATTGATATCATTATAAATATTTTTTGAGTTTTAATATAATGCAAAAACGTTTTTATGATATTGTAATTTTTGAAGATGTGGTCATCATTTTTCATAGGTAAGTCATAGCGCTTAGACTTCATAGCTGAAGCACTCGAATGCAGCAAATTTAAAAATACATTCAAATTCTTCTGATTCAGCTGGCAAGAAAATATTACTTGCTAGCTAAATTAATGTCAATAAAAATAGTCTTAAATTAATAAAACAAATTAATGTGGAAACGATTATTTTTTATCATGTCATGTTTCTGGCGTCGACAAAAATCCGTAAAAACAAAAATAAAAATTTTATTTTCCGCTCAAGCATCTAAAAAAATCATATTTTAATAACGTGTTGCCATTGCACTTACAAAAGTTCTTTTAAAAAATAAGTTTATGACTACAGCAAATAAAACCTAGAAAAATGTCATTTTGAGAACATGATTGTGTGAAATGAAATAAATAGGAAAGGGGATATTTTTTTTAAACAATCAATGCGAGACAAAGTTTTTTTTTGCATCGTTTGCAATACTAAAGTGACTCATTCGATGATACTATTAAAACGAATAAAAAAAATAATTTAACTTGCACGAGCACGTGGTGCTTGGCCGTTCAAGAAATGATGTTCTGACATGATACATTGAACTATGCATGGCAGATTTCCTTTTAATCTTTATTTTGTAGTTGTTTTTTGAAAAAAGCTCAAGAAAAATGCCTAAATAAAATTTAAATTTTACGAAAATTTTCCTACCTTCATCCACCAAAATAATGTATGCTTTGTAACTATCTACCTAATATAAAGCCAAAAACTAAATAAATACTTTTTCTTTATTTATTGTAGGGATGAAAGATTTTTAAAAATTGGATCTACAATCAATTTTTAAAAAAGTTTTAATATAATAATAGTGATTAATAATAGTAACCTTCAAGCCTTTCATTAATATCCTTATCTTAAGGTCAACTAGTTACTTCTCGAAAAATCTATAATTTTTTAGAAATTTAGTATCAATAAATATCCATTTATATGAATTTTTGAAATATTCAGCTTACATTAAAAAAATAATATCCGATTCGTTTCTAATGTTAAATATCGATTTTAAAATGATATATAATTATTATTATATCTCCAAAGCAACAACTCATTACCTTAGTTTCATAATTCTAAAAGAATTAAATTTCAGATAACTTTAATTCGTTAATTTTTTGCGCATACTTATAAATTAATATATCATATGAAATGTAAGCCTTTTTTTTTGATAATATAATTCTTAAAACAAAATATCATAAAACAAAAATATGGAGAAAAAACTTAAAAGAAAGAATTGTAAATGATGTCACATTCAGAAAAATATATTAATTTCATGGCTTTTCTGCTAAAATTGTGAAACGTGTATAAAATTTACAAAAAAAATGAAGAAAACAATAATTAAATTTTTTAAACTTTTAGTAGATGAAATTTCATGTATACTACTATTATAAATGTGAAAGTTTGGATGGATGGATGATGTTAGTCAATCATGCCAGAACGGTTGAAGACATAGATTATAGTCTAGAATAGAACATTGACTAATAAGTCTAGAATAGAACATTGACTAATATTTATTCCGATTTATTGAGTGGTTAATTTTTATTAATTAAAAACTAATCCAAAATCTCGCCAAAAATCTTCATTTTCCCATCGCCAAATAAATAACTAATTCCGTTTGTTTTTTTACTCACGCCAATGAGGTTAGGCTTAACATGTTTTCGGCTGATTATTTTAAACGATTATGTTTATTTTCTTAATGTTTGATGCATAAAACTAAACATTGTTAATCAATCGATTTTTCGTTATTCATATTGAATTACTTTCGAATTAAAAGAATAAATAATAAAGAAAATTAAAAATTTCCAATCTGTATAGAGTTACCCCAACTTCTGTTCTTTGTGTTTGTGATGGATGCTAAGTCTGTCGTGGTCACAAAGTCCTCCATGTCGAGGGTAATACTATTGAGGATACTGAGTGAGAGGGGATCGTTCTCTATTCTAGATCTAAATTACCATCTGTGAATGAATGAATGAAATGTATGAATGAAGTTAACTCTGTAAAAAAGATTTGTGACGTGTGTGAGTAGAAGTCAGATTTCTACCCTCGAGTGTTCAGGGATCCATACCCTCAGAAGCTACTGCACCCCTCCTTCCATTGTAAAGCGGAACACGAGAGCAACAACTGTAATTATTTTATAAAAAGTGATTAAATTAAAAAAATTCTTTGTTGACCTTAGCAGAAATTGACTTATATATTTTTATATTACTTATTTTAAATCATTGTAATTTCTTTTCCCCAAATGTGACCATACTGTCTTCAAAATAAATCATTCGGTTCTTTTACTTGTAATTCATTAAAATCATTTTGTTCGAATTCGCTTTGAGGAATGTAGAAAAACGGATATTTCAATATTTCCGTTTTCAGAGTAAAGTCTTTTGCATTGATATGTAAAATTCAAATGCGAATCTGGAAGATAAGGAAAACAAAAAATAGAGCTAGTCTTTAAAAAAATACTAAATGTTTATTTCGATTTCTGTTACTCGTAGTACTTAAAAGACTTGCGTTGGAAGGGAAAAAAGGTACTGAATTAAAGTCTGTGTTGAGATTCTGCATGGGAAGAGAAAAATGAAGTTACTGTGTTTCTCTTCCGTGGTTGTTGTTGTAGTTATTCCCTTCTTTTTTTCGCACAAAAACTAAACTGCCATTACTCTAGATTTTGGAATGCGTATTTTTAGTAACTTACAAAAAGCAGGTAAACGTTTATCCTTTAGGAAACCCCGCTCTGACAGTATCTTATCGTTACACATGTCTACAACAATGTATGCGTTTATCAAAAACCGGAACAGAAAAAAAAAAGGTCTCCTTTTAACAACAATTTTGCTTCTCTTTTGCACCACTGGCCCTCTTTCCTTTTTAAATCTGCATTAATTCTTTCTTAATGGCTTGAGTTGAGAAGGGGCTGACATTATTTATTGTCACTGTTGGCGGTCTCCACCGTTCGGGAATTGGCGATAATTCAACCATCTCTGCGATAGCAACGAGCCATTGGCGATAACGACGCTTGTTCCACGTTCTTTATGGGGACAAGCGAGGTAACATTTTTAAGTAGGAGGGGAGAAGGCTCGATGTTCTTTATAGCGACGTTTCAAAACCTCTTTACTGAAAATAGTGTGAAGGCCATCGGAACGCTTGTGTAAATAAAAAATATATATAAATGTCATAGGTTGTTTACCTGAATCTCTTGCGAAAGTATTAGAGATGTATCGGTATGATCTTGAATTTTGACATCCACAGTTCTCATGAAGTGACCCGATTTTCTGATCTTCAATCTGAAATACCTTTCCAAAAAAAAAAAGGAGCGATGGGAATTTTGGATATAATCTAAAAAAACTCAGAAATAATGACATAGGTTTTATATGAAAAATTATTTCGCAATGCAAAAATCAGGGAGCATCAAAGAAATTAAATCTGTATTTTAGTATCACATTTATTATCATTTCCTTTAATCTGTTCCCTCCATAATTGTCTTGTTTGAAAGACTTTGTACTGTGTTATTAAAACTTAGAAAGCAGATAAAGAAAAAATATTAGTTAGATTTCTTGTAAGAACTTATTTACTAACAAGAATTTAACAAGACATTTCAGATGCCGTTATTCTAATTCATAATACGTTTTCATTATGTATTTATGTAATCATACTTTAACAGATGAGCGTGTAAAAAAGTAGATGTGTGTGTGTGTGTGTGTGTGTGTGTGTGTGTGTGTGTGTGTGTGTGTGTGTGTGTGTGTGTGTGTGTGTGTGTGTGTGTGTGTGTGTGTGTGTGTGTGTGTGTGTGTGTGTGTGTGTGTTTATCTGCACGAGCATTTCAAAAAATCAGCTTTTAATAACACGTTGCCATTGCATTTACAAAAGCTCTAATTTAAAAAAATAAGTTAATGACTACAGCAAATGAAACCCATAAAAATGTCCTTTTGAGCACGCGATTATATAAAGTGAAATAAATAGGAAATGGGATATTTTTTTAAACAATAAATGCAAAACAAAGTTTTTGGGATCGTGTTTGCAGTACTAAAGTGACTCGTTCGATGAAACAATTAAAATGAATAGTTTAACTCGCATGAGCCCGTGGTATTTGGCCGCTCAATAAATGATGTTCTGACATGATACATTGGAATATGAATAGCAGATTTCATTTTAGTCTTTATTTTTTCTCTCTTTTAATATAGATAAAAGTAGTTTTTCATAACTGGATTTAAAAATTGATTCCATATATAAGATACAAATATCGGATTTGAAATGTACTAAATAATTAATACTTACTTTCCATGAATTTGAATGTATACTAATTAAACTGTATGTATTGTGTTAGTTTCAGATGTAGTTCTCTACAGAAAATACGGTTCTCTTACCGTCTGTTCAATGATTTTATGATTAGAGATCTAAATTTTTTTCTGATTTTTAAACAATTATCTTCCGTTTTGAGCAAAATATTTCCTCTTCATAAATATTTGTCTTTCTCTTTTCATCTACACCACGATTCGGGATGTAGTTAAAAAATTCCTTTACGTCCTTAATAAGTCGAAGTTTCAGAAATAATATGAGTACTTTTCTGTTTACTGGACGAAAACGAATAATCGCCAAAAAATTTGACGGAATTCTACATTATTTGGCGATTTTTGCTTATGGCTGTAAGAAATTTGGCTGGATTCTACATTATTTGGCAATTTTTTGAATTAAAATCGCTGTAAGAAATTTGGCCAAGTTATACATTATTTGGCAATTTTTTGCTTTAAAATCGTTGTAAGAAATTTGGCCAAGTT
>JAOUZG010043272.1:4339148-4409770 GCA_026289955.1 Argiope argentata
AGTTATAGCCGTTTGTAATCGCTATATTCATTTTGACTTACCCTGTATGTTTGGCTTAAAAATGTGAAATCAATCTTATTGTTATTTTGTCTGCATAATATTTCCTAAACTCAGAGCATCTATACTTTTTTTTGCTTCCTATTTTTTATATGATAGTTGTAGCAAGTGAAGATCGCGGTACGAACCTGCGACGTTTGGGCCTGTAGCCGAGTATCATACCGATCGAGCAAAAGGGACCCTTCAGCTCGAAGGATATTATCTGGCTTATAAGGCTGACGCTACATAGTCATTCTAAAAGTAAAGAATGTTTCTTCTTTTAGGTCCATCTATTTAAGACAATGAAAGATTTATTTTAAATCATATGATGATTTCTTAGTTAATTTTTATATTGCAAGTCTTAGTATTTTACTAGGTTTTTTTTTATGTTTTCTATATACTCAGATGCCACTAAGGTATTAAACCAGTCATGCAAGTCCTCTTTCAGTTTGTATAGTGGTTCCAAAATCCTTCACTTTAGCAAAAGATGATAATCGCCCGTGGCCAAGTCGGGCTATAAGATGCATGCCCGAGTCGTTTACTTGAATGGAGCGACATAGTCGGAAAAAGGTCCGATATCCGGCTGTATTTCGGATTGTCTATCTAGGCATGTATTTCATGCGTAATACGTCCTGTGCTTATAACTCGCAATGACTTAGTGAATCATTACTGAGTGAGTCAAACTAAGTGATTTTGTTCATTTGACTCAATCAGCGATATAATGTGTTTGACCCCCTTCCACCTTTCTTTTTGGGTTGATTGAGAATCAGAAATAACGGCATTCTATTGACTTGTGCTTTGTTTCTGGAATTTATGCAAAATCCAGATACTATTCTTATCGAAATGAGTGTGAAAAATCATCGCATCTCCCATTCGCTGCTTCTTATGTTCATCTGGAAAGAACCAATTTAATGCACATTTTTCTGTTAACCATTTCATAAAAAATTGTGCCTGAAATTTCAGGGAACAAGATCAATCCATTAATTATGTAGCACCTTTCCCTAGTGAATTCTTCTCTTAATGGTTGCTTCAGTTTTCTGATGAATGTTCATCTGATTTTCATCTTATGATCTTAAGCAAGATGCGTCATGTTCAGGATGAATCTTCATTCCTCATAAGATTCAGTCCAAATCTTGTGCGAGTTATTTATCTGCATAAATAAACAGTAAGTGATCGTAGCTACTAGTTGGTAGCATTCATACTGACACAAATGATTTTAAAGGTCAATGACATGCCAGTGAGGATGGGGGGAGAGAAATTATCTGGCTTATAAGGCTAACGCTGCAGTACTCCCCCACCAGTGAGTCGGCGAAGAAGCGAACGATTTTGTATTGAGCCAAGTGTTATGGCGAGTTGCTGCTTGCTCGTCAAGTGGATCGGACGATTTTTCTACGGGTAGATGGCGCCACGACTGATGCGGAAGGTTGCGTTGTCGAGGTCACCAATGTAGTACGAACCTGCGATGCTTGGGCCTGTAGCCGAGTAACATGGCCACTATACCAAAAAGTCGACTTCGGTATTGTAGATGTTATCTGGCTTATAAGGCTAACACTACAGTACCACGACCCTTCACTTGCCACTAAGTATTGTAGGGCTGGCCATGTCAACGCTCTCATCACTTTTAGAATGATTTTCCAACTATCAACTGAATACAGTAAAAGTTTGTCTTATTTCCTGATTTGATTGTTTAAATAATCTTTCCCAATATGCATATTCACATCGAAAATTACAATGAAAACCTCATAGAAATACTGGTCACAGGCATAGATAAATGCTATAGATCAACAAATTTGCCTTTTAATATCTCAGTAAGTAGAAGAAATGAAACTTTCACCTTCTTGGTATATAAGTACATAATCTACTATTCAAGTACATGAAGAGACAAAGCTTATATTACACAATATTTTTATTTACTTCAAAATATAAAGTAAATTTGACACCAAATGTTTTTATTTAAAGAAAACCTTGGTTAAAAAAAACAGTGCAAGACAAGTCAGCAACATTCATAAGGATAACCACAGTGCACACACACACACAACAAAATTCCATACTTAATATTTAAAAATTCAGAAAAAAAAGTTGAATAATCAAAAGTACAAGTTATATATCTGATAAATCACATTCTGCATAAATGCATACATAATGAGAACAAATTCAGTTCATGTATGGAAAAAAATAGTAGAGATTCTGGAAAAGCAACCTTGAAAAGAAAGAAGAATTACTTGGAATTAAGACAAAAATAAATTTGTAATAAATTATTACTACATTAATTCTGAAAATGCAAAATTATTTCCCAGCACTGAATACTAAACTAATTTTAATGCATAATGTGATACAAATCATCAAAGAAGTATAGAATACCACAGTACATTTTATTAAGAATTAATCACATATTTAGTAAAATATTACAGAACATTAGTATGCATAAATATAATTCCAAATAAACTAAAAGGAATTTAAGATTATTTTAAATTAAATAATGAACCCACACATTTATTCTTATGCATAAACAATATGCAAATAGTGTATGTTCATAAATAGTAAAAGTTATATATTAGCTATTAATTGAAAGTAGATAAAATACTAACTCTAAACTAAACCTTTAAAATCACCCAAAAATAAAATAAGTACTTAAGTAGATAACAGTAAATTGTGAAAACAAAATTGAGATATTTACATAAAAAATTTAGAAACAAAAAGACTCACTTTGATAGTTTGTAAGTTTTTTCATTATCATTTAAAACAATTAATAAGCTAAGTTTCTTACAAAGACTAGTTTAAAATATTAATTTGTTTATATCAGTATTTCTATAAATGCAATCAGCTGCATATAAGTTTTGTCTAAGATACACTTAAAACAATACATACAAAATGTGAATTTATAATTTATGATGGAATTCCTAACATAAAATAGTGAATAAACATCAAATTATTCACTTATATAAATGTATAATGTAAAAAATAATTCAGACAAATATTTTTATTATACATGTACTCACATTCACATACAAAGAATATAGAAATATACAAATTTTCATATTTATATAAAAATGATTTTAAATAGAATGAAATGACTTTATAATACAGAAAAAGAAAAATGTTTTATTTATGCCTAATAGACCGAATAGCAAAATGCCACAAAAACTATGCACAAATATCATAACTTTAACAACTACTTAGGATAAAGAACTTGCAGTCAACATGAAATTGTTATGAATGCAAAATTAATAAATAATTGAGTAGAAGGGGAGAGGGGGGACTTAATCACAACTTTCTCTCCAAGAAACTAACATAGGGATGGTAATGGAAAGTTAAACAAATAAAGAATAAACAAGAAAAGAGGGAGATTCTTCAAATGTATGATTTATCAAAAGATGAAGGAATCACTTTTGACTAGATGAAATGTTATCACTCAAGTTCTTTATACAGCAAATAGTCTAAAAGACATTTAGGAATGGAAAGTTTGTGCACATTTTCAGCCGAAACAATTTTCCTAATGCTGATTCTTGAGAGGTACAGAAGGGATTTGATACATATTGATGCATTCCAGAATGAAACAGATCCCTGCCTATTCCTGTAAATAAAAATGAATGCAAAATGAAGCATTTCATAATGAAAAAAAAAATATGTTTTCCATCAGCTATATGAGAAAATGCACATTTATCAAATAAATTCATGGCAAATACATAAATATTACAGAAACAAAAAGAAAATATTTTTCAAAATAACATAAATCAAGTATTTAGTAAATTCAATATTTATAAAATGTAATATTGTGATAAAAAGTATGGAAATATTCAGGATATTGATATAATTCAAAAATGTTAATAGTACATTCAATTACCATTTCAGTTAACAAAGATAATGAAATTACAAAGAAAAAAGTTTGTAAGACAGGTTTGCAATGAAAGAAATTAAATTTGAAAAAAGAACATATACAGTCAAATAACAATAAATTAAAAATTCTTATTTTAATATTTTACAAGCATTGTATCAAACAAATAAAATTTAATCAGATTATAAAAACTTAAAAAGAAATTGAATAACTTATATGAATTTTTCATGAAGTGACAATTAAAAAAAATCAGGAAAAATCAAATTCATTTAGTTTCAGAAAAAGTTTATATATATATATATTATATATATATTTAAAAAATTAAAAAGTAATTCTAAAGTTGACATTCATACTAGTAATTCTCAGAACACTTTTACCTAATGCCCATCCAATTTTTGAACCAATTATACAAATTGAGAAAAAAAATCCATCTGTTCATTGTGTATATTATTGTACTTAATAAAATGATGTCCTGAATATATAAGCTTAATTCATTAAAAAAGGGGGTCTTGCAAATAATTTAAAATGATCTGAAATTTGATATGTGTGTACATGTTTAACCATATTTATTGGGGGTGAGGGAGTGGTTAAGGAAAAAGAATTGATTCTTATAGAGAAAGCTTTTTTTTTTAGATGTGAGTCAAAATAAAAATATTTCACATCTTATAGAGCAAACTCCACAATAAAAAAAATATTTAGGTGCATATTATGTGTATGTGTGTGAGTGTGTGTGTGTGTGTACTTAAGATATGCCAAGCAAGGCAAATATAAAATATGCATGCATGTAAATATTATGTTACAAAGAACAATATGTTACAAAAAAAGTATCAAAATGCCTGAAAATATTCTCTCCAAGTTATCAACATTCTTTTTAATCCACAAGCAGTTATGTGATTTAAATTGCCATTAAAAAGTTTTAAAAATAAATTCAGAATTTTAAATAAGTCAAAATAAAGGATAATATTTACATATCTTGAAAATATTCTTTCAAAATTATTTTATCATATCTTTATCCTCAAATACTTAAATAAAATTTACTTTAATAATTTTTTGATTAACTTATTAAATTTAATTTTAAATAATTAATTTATAATAAGAGGTTAATTTTTTTCACTAAAATTTTTCAAAAATCATTCTCGGATATGGAAAGTGGTCAATTGTTTCACATAAGAAAGTACCTAAATTTTACTTTTTTCATATAAAATCTGATTTATTTCAAACATTACTTAAACTAAACACAAACTATTTAATACATGATTAAGTTTTCACTACAATAACTATTCAACTTGGTTTTATGAATTAAAAATTTATTATTTTGCTTAACTTGAATAATTCTAGTTAGAAATGCAAAGTAAGTAATATCTCTGAAGCTAATCAGAATAAGTGGTTTCTCTGAAACTTTTTGAATTCTTTCTAATGAAAGTGTTATCCATCTTCCCATCCAAATATAAATTTATGAACCCTAGGCAAGGAATATCATAGGGATTTGGGTGTTTGTTTCTAGATACTCATATATGAGAGTTGTGTGTTAGTACAGAAAAGAAAATCAAAATTTTCACTTTATTAATTGAGCACATAGACGAATAATAATAAGAAAATAGCTGTTAGTTGAAGATTTTTGTCATGAAATTTTGGGGAGTGATTAATATAGAAGCATTAGAACATTGAATGTATATCTTGGATACTTTTTTTCTAATTGATTGAAAACAAAATTTGATACAGAAGAACAATTATATAATTAGGGCATATCAAATTTATTTTCAAAAAAAGTGTTTAAGTTATAGAGTTGATAGATATATGTGAAAGTATAAATCAGAAGACAGTCAATCCTTTGACAGATGTGATTCAGTTTGATAAGGGTCTACATTTTAGGTGCTAAAACTGTGGCCCAAATTTCATTTACCTCTACGTTACAGTTTTGAATTATCATTCACATGTATCCAAAAGTAGACATCAACAGATATTTAAACACTTGACAAATTTCATTCCATATTTGACACAAATCCACTTTAGATGCATTAGATTTGATGCTAAATCTGCAGACCAAATTTTATTCATCTAGCACTTTATGATGTTAATTTTTAATTACATAGTGGTTTAATTACATAGCAGGTGTCTGGATAGCCAGACAGGATTTCATTCAAAAATCGGCTGGAAATTAGAAGTTGGCTATTAATACATATACCAGATTTCCACTATCTAGCTTTAAATATTTCAATCATTTAAATATTTGTGAGGCATGATTAAATATTTTTTTTTAAACTCGGGAAGTCTGAAAAGTGGGGATTTTTCAATATTTCAAACAGGAATTTTTTCAAGCAAAAAAAAAAAAAAATATTCTACATATTTTGTTTATGAAAAAAATGAACATACTGTAAGTTTATAATGAATTGTTATTACATCTACATAACTAGTCAAGATTTTGAAAATTGATTAAAATTTCTCCATATTATATTATTTCATCATTGGTATTTCAATATTTTAATCAAAAACCATAAATAAAATAAACAAATTTTTTAAATCTGAATTCAGTATATGGAAGTAAACAAGAATACTCCAATCACTCAACATCTTATAATAATCCTCAACTAATTAAAATCCATAAAAAGAATTGCCTTTAATTCAATTTTAAGTATATACCAGGATGAATATGCTTTCTGAAATGTTGTTTACAATTATTTTAAAAGAACTAAATTTCAAAGTATAGACATTTTTAAAAAAGGTTGATTAAACACAAAACATCTTTATGGCAAGACAATTATTTTACATACACGAAAAAAAAATGCCTTTTTAAAAAAATATGTTAAAAGGATAGTAATGAAGAGCATTCCACTTCCCCTTTCCCATTTGGGTGAAAAATACCTTTCAGAAATCTTTTAAGGGAAGAAAATTTTGAAACACATTTTTGTCTCTTTCATAATGTAAATGTATATTATTAAATAGCTACAAAAATATTCAAAATTTTATTTTTCAAAAGAAATATAAAAAAGGAGATGAAAGAAAAATTATATGTATTTTTTTTAACTTATATAAAAGTACATGAATTTAAATTTCATTATTTGCAATTGAAAGTTGTCGGGGGGGGATACTATTCCTTAAACATGCCGAGATATTTTCAGTTATTTATTTTGTTTCCCTTTTTTTTAAAGAAAATTAATTTACTTTTTAAGTGAATTCATCCTTTTTTGAATGTCAATTCTGTTTCAGATAAATTATTTTTACAATTATAAAGCTTTTGATAAATGCAAATAATTTTATTATGGCTAAATCTTGTTAAAAATACTTTGATAAATGAATAATTTGCTTTAAATATTTAAGAATTGCATTATATTAAAATGAGTATATTAAGCATTTTATATATAAAAAAAAGTCTGAATTTAGCAATATGAAAAATATTGTTTTATTTCACTACTATTCTAAATTATACATTTTTCTAAAAGGAGGTCCAATATAAAATAATGTAGATCCCTTCTATTAACTTTTTTAAAGTTTAAAATGTCCTTCGATTTCATAATAAATATGTAATGTTTCATAACATATCACCTCAATATTGAATAATATATATTGACATTAATAACCTCAATAATATATATTGACATTAATAACCAGTTTCAAATGCCTTCTTATAAATACTTATTTAATTAACTATGGAAATAAATTATACCCTTCTGTTCAAACTTCCACAAAGAATCAGCTTCTGCAAAAATTATCTGCTTTCTCACAAAATTTAAAGTGTACGTTTAGATTATAAAATTTGAGATGAAAATATATTTCCGAATTTTAAAAAGCATAAAAATAAATCTTTTTCAATAAATAATTAGTTATGCTAATTCAAGAAGAAACCTGTTTAAAATTTAAAATATTGAAAACTGTTTCCTTTATCTGTAAAACCGTAGCTTTTTATTTACACTTAATAATTCAGTTTCAATTACAAAATTTAATAGCAAAAGTAGAAGAATGTGCCTAATATTTGAAGCAAATTTGAGTATACTAAAAATTTACTTTAACCAGATATAATTAAAGTAATTAAAAACTAAGCTCTCCAATTAATATTAACACATTTCTGGTAATCAGTAAATATTAAAGATTATTTAACAAAAAGTTTGATTAACACATTTCTCGATACATAACAGGCAAATATGTAAATCAAATTACTGTGGACTATAATGTATGACACCACTGCAACAATCCAATGCAGGTAAAACCCCCAATTTCAAGAAATGAAGGACCCAATATCCAGCTGGCTTCAGCACCTTGTCTGCTGAAGCGTTGTTAGTGTCTGGCTACGGCCTTCCGAAATGCCGTTGTTCATCCACTGAAATTGAAAATCATTAGAGAAGAACAAATCTAACATTAACTTTCATTCTACATCATCCAGCATGGCACAATCATCACAGAAATGGCTCTTCATAGCTGGAACATTTGAGAGAGAAAAAATAACTAAATTATTCGATGTCTCTCAGTACATTGTAACAAAGAACATTAAAATTTCTAATTATTTTTAAATCACCAGCTTGGAAACTCTTTTTCATAGTTCAATAAATCAATATTAACTATATAACTTCTTCATAATGTGCATTACATTACATTTCAAAAAATTTTATAAGCATTATAAGGAGAAATATTTATTACAACTACAGAAATAAAAGGATTATAGGAATGAGGTTGAATTAAAGTGTACAAATATACAAACTTAAAGTATGCCAAATGATTCAGATTTGCTTTCTCAGGAAATTTAAATTCACGAAAAAGGTGAGAAGATATAAAACAGAATTTTAAAGACATTTTTAGTGTCATTTTTTACTTCAGAAACATTTTTAAAATTTAGAAATGCTCAAGAAATATTAATGTAGATTATGACAATGTACTTTGTATATATATTTTTGGTAATCCTAAAAAAAGTAATTTTTTTAAATTTAAAATTATAATTGATTTTATAAAATATAAATAAATACATTCCTAATTTCTTTAAGATAATAACTATTATATTCCAAAAGTTTAATTTTTATTTTAAATATAACAGCAGTGAAAAGCCATTATTTAAAACAAATTCTTTCAACCACTTCAGCCATTCCAACTTTACAGGGTAGTTTGGGTAATGGAAGGTTTGGAATACGCAATTTTCTTTTAATTGGGGACATTTTTCATAAGCAGACTGCATTTCAATAAGTTATCTATAAAGCAAAGGTACACACATAAAAAAAAACATTTAAATTAGTAGCGATTTCGGAAACTGGGATAGATCATGAAGTTAAAAATTATTGATTTACTGATCAAAAGAGAGGACATAAAAGAACAAGTAGCAAATAAACATTTTCAAAAGGTGTTGCAAAAGCATTTAAATCGCTTCAAAAGTATATAAGTGAACTTTAAAACATAAAAGAATTTTTGCATATAAGCAATTTATAGTGCAATGTAAAATATAATAGCTTTTGTTTATGTTCCAAATGTATTCAGATCAAATTATATTTAATCTAAATACATATGGTACCATTTAATATGACAAGATAAAAAAAATTCATTACCACTGATACAAAATTTAAAAAACAATTATCCTCTTTCAGCTAATGAACTTCAAAATTTGAGATATTATTTAACAATAAAAAAACATTGTCCTCAATAAGCAAAAGTAAATTAACTGTTATTTAAACTTCTCATTATAAAATTTATATCTGCAATAAGCATGTAATAAATTTAAACTTTTACAAAATATAACTTTAAAAAAAAACGTACTTACATGAACCTGCAAAAATAGCACAGCATAAAAATTTACAACATTTATGTTTATTATTCATTTTGTTACGAAATAAAAACTAATACAAGGGAAATAAAAGACATGGCTTTTTGTTAAACACAACACAGATGAAAAGAAGAGAATGTACCTTTGCATTACAGTGGCAAAAAAGCAAACAAATATAAAGTTTGAGAATTTAATGTTTTTCTAATATTTAAAGGCATCTAATTATTTATTATTTATGTGTCCCTCTGTTGATATAAAAAATAAGAAATCCATACTGTAACTTCACATATATAACCTACAGATCATATTAAAAATCCATGCAGAAAAAGAAACTTATTTCATGGATCTTCTCTTCATTTAAGATCTTTTAACACAAAACTGGGAAAATTCTACTTCATTATACTTTGAAAATCCACAAATCAAAATCAAGATAACAAAAGAAATGTAAAAGTGATCATTGTTTTGTGATACAAGACACATAAAAGCTCAAAGCAACATCTTAGCAAGATAGGTTAGTTATTTTAAAAAAATTAATCAAGCTTATTTTAATAGTTATTGCTTTAAGAATATTTACCAATATTTATATAATCTTGATATTTAGAGCTTTCTCTAGTTAATAGAGTCAATTAAGCTTCATTTGTGAATCATTTTTTATTATTAACTACAGTTAAAATATTCAGATATAATTTACTGTCTTCTATGTTATAGCATAATCTATACTAATAGCAAAACAGCTAAAAAAGCAAATAAATTGACTAGTTAATATGAAAAAGCAGATTATACAAGTAAAATTACAGTACTATTCAAATGTTTTTTTTTTTTTGAGAAATAATGATATTTGCAATTTATCACTTATTTATAAACTTAACATGATTACAAAATGAAAATTTTAAATAACTATTCTTAATTTTAAAATGTTTATCAGCAGGGACATTTTTTTTTAAAAAAATTGCATCAATTAAAAGTCGAGAGATATCTAAAAATATAGAAAATAAAAGATTTACACTTAAATCTTTGTTCAAAATATTTTGAAATTCTTTAATTTCTTGCTTGAATAAAAATAGTACAAACTAAAGCTCTGAAGCATAAAAAAAATAAAATAAAATAAATAATAGGAACTTTTTGAGATGCAGGCTGCTTAATCACTCTTCAAATTAAGAGGAATAAGGTAGACCTCAAAATGATGCTGAATAATTTTACACATAGAACCTTTTCATTTTTGCCACAAGAATGAAATTACTCACCCAACAGCAAGAATGTGTCCAGATGGAGCAAATGTGCAGCATAATGAATTTTCAATAGGAGCCATAGCTTCTGGTCTTTCTTCTGATGTGATATCCCAAAACCTCAAGAATCTAAAATAAAACAAATGACAAATTTACTAAATTTCATTTGCATTATTCAACAATATTTCTAGTCTCATTAAGCTTCCTTTATTTCTTCCTTAATAATTTTTGCCAATTATGACAAGCAATTTACATTTAATATGCATAAATTAATATATTATTAATAGAAATTTCTTCAAAGTATCTCTATCAAATAAAATAGTATTGCTTTCCCTAAAATATCCAATGACGGCAGGAGAAAAAAAAATTCTTAGAAAAGAAAATTTAAAAATAATGATAAAATACAATCTGATTGTGAAAAATAAAATACTTTACGAGTGGCAAAATAATTGCATCTTTCGAGTTATTCATTTTTAAGAAGTAATCTACTAAAAGTAATTTTAAAAATAAAGTTAAAATATTTATTATTACCCATCATCAGCTACAGTAGCAATATGAGCTCCATCAGATGAAAATGAAACATCACGAATCCAAGTACCATTATCGCCACAAGCATAAATGGGATGAGGTGATGGATAAAGATGACTAAATTTAAAAAAGAGAAGATATTTAATAAAGACAAAGTATCAACTGAACCGTCTTGGTTCCCAACTACTTTTATAAATTGGTCATTTAACAGAATGATATTAAAATTGTAGCAAATTTAAAATTTGAACTTCTAAAGTATGTTTAGTTTCTTTTATAAATTTTGTTATAATTTGTCCCCAAAAGAAAAGAATTCGGAAACTGGAATCTCACATTAAGAAAATGTTTTATGCAGTATATAAATGCATTTTTTAAAAAGTGCTATTCTACTTAATAAATAAACAGGTGCTTCATATTTTCCTATTGCAGCAATATTTTCTAAATTTCAGCAAATTAAAAAATAGTTAAAGCAGACATTATGAAAAAAAAAAAAATTAGTTTTTTTTAGACAAAAAAAAAGTTGATTTTCCTTTTAAGGTTTATAAAATAGTTTATAGTATTTTTATTTTTTCATTATTAAAATGAGCTATATTAATATTTACCCAAATGATTTGAGCATTTTGCCATTATAGGAGTCCCATAAAATGACCCGTGTGTCCCAAGATGCAGAGACAATAAGGCAACCATCAGGAGAAAAGGCACAAGCAACAACATCATGCTGATGACCTTGGAGCTTAAATTTCACTTTTAAAGTCTTCATATCCCAAACATAGACCTAAGAAAATTTAGACATATTGTATTAATTAATGTACTACATAAAACTTTAAAGAATTATATGTGTTATTTAAATACTGCTCCAGTTTTATCTTTTGCATTCTTTTACAAAGCTGCATAAAAAAGGGGGGACTGAAAAAAAAATATGCTCAGTACCTTTCTTTAAAAAAAACTTTCATGGATGATCTTACTATACAAGGGAGATTTTAAGAAATAATATGTAAAAATGATATAACTCTTTGAATATTATAGAAATACGTAGTTATAAAGATTCAAGATTGAATATACCTGAATTTATTACAAAAAGTTATTTAGGAAATTAATTTGCAATTAATGCTAATTATATTTCAAAATTCAGCAATTTTTTTTCTTAAAACAAGGATGAAGAAGCCTGATTATATTCTAAAACAAAATAAAGATTTAAGAAATTCATTTTATTAAACATATAATTTTACATTCATAATAAAAATATACTTGTAGAAAAAAAGTAAGATCTACTTCTATCATTAGAACTTAAGCAAACATTAAGAAAAAAAATCAAATTATTACCAATTTACACATTCCCACAGATACTAATGACTTTGCATCAGGAGACCAGGAACAGGAATAAATTGGTTTATTGTTCATTTTCAAAGTTTGAAACATGTTTCCATCTTCATGCAAGTCCCATATTTTGAGTGATCCATCATATGATGATGACATGAGCACTAAATTGCCAACTGGACTGAAGGTTAAATGGGATACCAGATCATTATGATCTATGAGTTGTAAAATTAGCTTTCCTGAAATATTATAAAGCACAAAATTAAATATGCACTAAAAAATTAAGTTAGTCTTACAAATATACAGATACATTCTTTATCATAAATATAATGTAAGATAACTGTTTTAAGAATATTGTTCTTCATTAGGAATGATACTTATTCAATAGATCATTATCATAATTTCTTATAAATTCTTCTCCTCTATGGAAAAAAAAATCTTTTATACACTTTTTTTTTAATTTCATTTTCTCAATTTGTAAATCTTAAAAACAATTTCTGAAAGAAAATAGATTTGACAGATTTTTTTAACTCTTTCTTTCATAACTAATATGAATGTCTCATTTTACTGTTTTACCCATTAAGTTGCAATAGAAAAATAAAAAATAAAATATGGTTTTATTTTTCATTCAATTTGCTGTATGCATTTGAACATCAGAATATGGATAATAATTAGCTATAATGATAAAACAAGCAATAAATTAAATTTTCATTAAAATATTTTTTTAATCACAGGAAAATTTTGCATATCTACTACACATAGATTAGTTTCATACCTCATTCAGCGATTAACCACAAAATAATACTGCATTGGTTATTGAAGATAGCTATAATTAATAAAATGAAAAGTATAAGAGGAAAGATAAAAATTAGAATCAGAAGGATCTATCAGATCAATGTCAAGATTCTGGAAAGCCTCAAATATAAATAGTAAATTCAAAATATATGTGTTTAATACTGCTATCTTCCTTTAAAGTAGCATAAGCTTAGAAATCTATTAATGATGCTATTAATGAAATTAAATGATTTTTAAATTACCTGCCACAAAAAGATTCTTAAAATATATTGGACAAATAAAATTTCATTTATTAAACTATACAATAAAGCTTCTGCCAAACCTATTTTTAACAAAACTTTAAAAAAAAAAGGTATTGAACATGGATAAAGCACACATTTACAACGCTGCCATTTAATAATACAATTGCTGGCATTGGTACTGGATAGAAAAAGAAAGACCAAGAGCCACTTGGCAATGTATGGCTATAAATGAAAATTTGTTAAGAAAATGAAAGATTTGTTTAGATAAGTGAGAAATGTGCTTATCCAAGAGGTAGCATTAGATAGGACTAAAGATATACAGTTGCTGTGGCAGTAAATTTCATTTAGTGTTAAGAGAAATGATAATCAATCACTTATCAGAAACTTCCTTTAAAAAATTACCATCTCTTTTAAATTTAAGTTTCTGGATTTTATGAAAGATTTTAATATGAAATTATGCAAGGTTTTATAATACAAGGAATTTAGAATTTTGAAATTATTATAATCAAATATTGTTTTATTGAATAGCAGATCTGTTATTGCATATCAAAAAGAAAACTGAACAAGAAGCTTAGAACTTTTTAAATAAAAAATAAAATATATGAAATAAAATGTATAAAGAAGGGAAATAAAGACAATACTTAAAACAGAAAATTATCTTCACATGAAAGTGGATCTGAAAAATGTTATATTACCTTAATAAAATTAGGTTAAGTGGAAACCAATTGTAAAAAATATTTTGTGCATCTAAATTATATCTGACTAGGTAATTTAGAATGAATTTATCTCAAAATTATATTCTCTGTGAAATACAATTCCAACATTACTAGCTTTTTTTTAGCCAAATCTTGATATGGGATTTTTTTTCTATATTAATTATTTAATAAATGTCCTTGTTCTTAAGTAAATTAATAATGCAAGCATCTATAATATGTATATTTGCATACACATATATTTGTATGTATATGAGTATCTATAGTACGAATGATAATTTTCCATTAGCCAGGTGCAAGCAAAAAATTGTCAAATAATGTAGAATTCTAACAAATTTCTTTGCCAATTTTTCGCTTGAGCCTGGTTAACAGAAAAGTATTGTATGTATACAGTATATATATATATATATATATATATATATATATATAATATTGACAGCATCTACAGTATGTATATCTAATGTATATTTGCCTAGGTTGTGTATTTTGATTTTATGGCACCTTTAAAGGTTGCTTTACGTTCAGTTAACCTATGGATCCCTATAAGAATTATGCTAATTTTATTCAAGAATAAGATAACATAAATATAAAACAAGAAGCTTGCCACATATCTTAATGTATACAAAACATATTTGCCATTTAACTAAAATCATAATATATAATACTGAGAAATAAAACCAAGAAAAATTAAGCTTATTAGCATCATAGTACTTATCTGTATAGACTTCAAGAAATTTTTGGTTAAAAAAAGATGGTGGCATGGTTAAAAGAATAAAGAACATATTTGATACAAAAATATGCCATATTTTTAAAGAGTTAAAACCACAACTTTACTTTTCATTAGCATTATATTTTTAATTTTAATTAGCCAAAAGTAAAAAAGAAATTAAAAACTCAAAATATCACTATGCTTCACCTAATTGACAAATGCATACATATACTATAAAATGAGTAATTACTGTTAAAACATCATAAATAGAGCATTTATTTCTTTCCTTCATTTCTACATTTTTGTTGCTGTAATACCTTTTCAAAATGCTGTAACTAAGATATTATTCAAAATATATACACTAAAAAGATGAAGATATGGAAATAAATAATGAACTTTGTTAGAATAATGCACAAGAAGCTATAGAATACATAGAAATAATCACAAAATACCTGTTAAAACATCCCATGTTTTAATATGTCCATTGGTATGCCCTGTTGCAAGAACTAGATCTTTGGATGAACTAAATCGAGACCAAAATGGAGGGGAAGAGCGTTTTTCCAAACTCACTGTAGATAAACCAAATGCCATTGAGCGTACTAAATGACCAGTGTTGATAGACACAGTGTTGCAACCAAAGCAATCATTTGCTTCATGTTTTTTTCTGTGATTGAGCACACTGCAATGAAATAATTTTCAGAGATAATGTAAATGCCCAAATAGTAAAATAAAGTATTATGTTTCAATCATTTATAGAAAATGTTAATATTTTCTTGAAATTCATTACATTTTTTCAATAAGTAAATCATTCAATTACAATTTATTATTATTATTATTAAAGCAGTAAATCAGCATTATCTCTCAAAATTTTCAGAAATTCATTACAAATTACACTTCCATAGCAAAATAAACTAATTTGATACAAGCAAAGATAAAGTATTCTAAAACTCAACAACCAATCAACTACAAAAATGATTTATAATAGAAGATATTTTAGTCCTTTATGATTAACCGCAAAATGTTTTGTAAAATTCCTAAACACTGATGCATAATGTTTGTAGGGAAAAAAAACCCATTAAAGTAATAAATGTTATTATCTTGAATGTCCTCCAGTTACTAGGAAGCATTTAGATAATATTTATAAATGCAGGGGAAAAAATTTGTGTTTCATTAAAAATGTTTTCATAGTTTTATTTATAACTATGACTGTGAGGCTCAATATCAATATATCTTATAATATCATAACATTTAATTTTTCTTTGTAAAGAAAACCTTATTTTTCTATTCTGCTTAAGAAAATATAAGATTTTTTTTTCCAAATTACTTTTTAAAATATGAGAAAACAAACTAATGTTCAGTTTCTTATACTGAGTTTTAAATACAATTATTTAGAAAGTCAGATCAATAAATAATACTATTATGTATAAATTGCAAATATATAACAGAAATTTGCAACTAAACATGAATATAATAAATAATAATTTTAATTATAAAGGCTGATTATGTTATTTAAGTCCTCAATTTATTGACAAATAATAAACCAAAATCTAGTTGATATTTTTTTATCATGATAATCATTTAAGTATTTTATCTTGGTAAACATGGGGGGAAAATGTACAGTGAGAACACAAACTTTACCGAAAAATTTGATCAGCTATTATGAACTTATGTAGTTATGAAATAATCATAGAATGTAAGCAATATAATGAAAAAATTGAAATTAATCTAGTTTCATTGTAGCTAAATTACTCTCATGCAATGGTTATAAAACTGAAATATATTAATATCTAAAAATTTAAATGTATGTTTCAGATGCTCTTATGCTTTGAAATTATCAACTATGCATTTAATTTCAAAGCTTTTATGGATGTGATATATATATATATATATATATATATATATATATATATATATATAGGACTGATCAATTCAATTTTGGAATTAGAAAAAGAAACTTTTCCAAATTTCTGCCTGCACAGATCAGAGTTGAATAAAATGAAAAACCTTTCAGTTTTTTGAAGACAAATGCTTTTCCAGCTTTATAAACACATCATGATGTCTGTATATATATAATTAAATGATTGTCTGTTCGAACCTTACATAATTCTATATCATTTGATGAATTTGAATGAAATTTAATATTCATGTTACTTATCACTAATAAGGATTAATTTTGAAATAAGAACTTTCTATTGTCTCCTTCAAAATGGGTGGAACAAGAGTAAAATATTTTAAGGGTTCTTTCCTCCTTCCCCCCAATAATGACTTAAGAAAATATCACTATAAAGACTCTTTAGATCATATTAAATTCAAAAAATAGTTTTTTTAATGACACATTCATAAGAAATAATTCTGATTTTTTAATTAATCTTTCATAATTAATTTTGTACAATTCCTTATTTTTTCTGTTTGAATATATATATAAAAAATTAACTTCTTAAGTAGCTAATGCTGAAACTAAACTGCTATCTTCATAATTTTCACTTTCACTTTAATTAGACAGAATAAACACCTTTTAACATATATGCATAATAATTTACTTTTATTTATTTTTTTAATTTCTTTTACTGCTTTTTTAAATTTAATTTTGTCTCTTATTTTAAAGATTTAATATTCATAATGTATCCAATTAGTACAACATGTGTCTGCTTTTATACTTGCTTTCAGTGTGAGCTAGCAATGGCACATTGATATTTTATTTGTCATAGATATCATGTTCCATTAAATTTTGATTGCAATATCTTTGTAAAAATTGGAGGAAATTTGTCTTCCTATTTACATGGTTACTGCAATCTTATCCTATTTACATAAGACAGAAAAGAAAAATAAGATTTAAAATATATTTTAAGATTTTAATATATTCAACAGTTAATATTGTTTCTTAATCTATAAAAGTTAATTAAGTTAACAAGTATACTGAAAAATACTATTTCTCATATGTTTTTATTTAATTCTATTTCATTGTTAGGAATTTAATTATGATAGTTTAAAATTACATGCAAGCTTGCATAACTGTGAGTGCTTTGATTGATTTGTAAGAAAAAATAAGTTTTAAACCAATTATGAAGGTATATGAATGATTGAGAAATTGTACCAAAATGAAAAAGTGTGTTAATATAATAATGTCTAATTAATTTACTTCTCATTTTATAATAAACTTTATACTCAGTTCGCATATCAGTTACATTAATTTGCATAACATTTCCCAATGCAAATGCATATAACAAAACCTAAACTCATAATTTAAGTTTGAAAAAAAATTCATACATACCCTAACTCAGATTCGTAAGGAAAAGTAAATTTCTGACTTTTGAATCTGAAACAAAGATAAAATTAAATAATAATAAATATTCTTTAATAAAAATAAAATTCAGCTTATTAATACAAAAAATATCATTATTTCTCCAATCTAAAACGTCTCAATTCTAGACAAAACAAAATAAATTTCATATTAATTTTAAATTAGCTAGTTATGTTTTTAGAAATTTAAACTCTAATAAAAAGCATTTTGAAAGAATTCACCTACTTTGTGAAAATCAATAATTAATATCCGATATTTTTAATAAACAAAATTATTAATTTTCAAAAAATTTAAACAATAACAAGAAAAAAATGTATGAAACATACTATGACATTTTCCTATTTCATTTATAACAGCACAATATATGAATGGGGAGGGAGGGTTGAAAACACCCTTTGCAGATACAATCTCTAACTAAAATGAGAGAACATGAATTTACTTACAAAGTTTGTTTACAATAGTTCCAAGGTATGAGAGTGACAATACAATTTCCAGAAGACCAAGCAAAATATGATTCATCAGGAGAAAAGGCACAACACCAAGTTTCAGATCCTGCAGTCTGTAACTTCTGATTTAAACGAGGTCGAATGAATTCTGTAATAATGGTGGCTGATGCTAGAAAATTAAAGAAAAGTCATTTAATTTTTCTTTAAAAAATAAATTATCTATTATATACTGACTGCAGATATTTAATAATCTCTAAATTGTATTTATTATTCATTCAACTTCTTTTACATGATTTTAAAAAATTAGCAGAATAATTAAATAGTAAATATAAAAAAGCAAAGTAGTAGTGTAAGAATTAAAAAAATTATGCATAATCCTTTTAATTTACCAAAATTAAAATAAGCTAAGAAAATTATGAATTCATTACAGCAAATAAGATTTTGAAATAATTTTCTTCTTTTATTAAACTGTCACAGCAGATTTATAATTAAAATTTGTTAGATCACATTTACTATAAATACTATAAAATAAACCTTAAACCTTTACAACCTACAACACAGTTTAGAAAGCGACACTACTGAATCAATCCAATTGGATAAATGTTCAAATAGATCTGAAATTACTACAGCAAAATGATGAAACCTATATAATCCCAAAAGAATTTTCAATTAGATATAATTTACATTTTTTAATTGCATATTTTTATCAAGTTATAAAAGAGTAACTATTAAAGCCCATCTTGGAAAATGAAATAAAAACATCGGTTTCTATCGTAAGAGACAAAAACGATTTTTTAAACAGAAACAGCTTATATTTTGGCACTTTTCTTATAAATATATATTGAAACACTTCAAAATTAAAAAAGAGGTGTGCGTTTTTTTCAGTATGGATATAAAAATTAATTGAAATTAAAAATAAATATCCCAAAGGTCAATAAATTAAAAATTTTCCATTAAAAACATATAATAATTGTTATTTAAGATAAATACACACATGAACAAATAAAATTAGATTCGTGAAAATAATTTTTTTTATTTAATAATATTACAAGTCTAACAAGAAATTAAGAGGATTTGATTAAATAATTGAAAGAATCCGCATGCATCAAAAATATTCTCAATAGAAAACTTCAGGTACTAGTGCATTAAATGAGTTAAACAAAATGAAACATTAAGAAATTTGATTTTTTAAAAAACGAATATAACTAATCATTAAAAGAGAAAAAAAAAACTTACATATTTCATCTTTGGAACAGTTCCTTAGATTTGCCATTAAATGGAATAATACAAAACGGAAGGAAAATAAGATTCTACTTCTAGATGGCTTTAATTTTTCTGTTGCAACTAGAAATGTCTTGAGAATACAATATGTACAAATATATGTTCAGAAAAATGAAAGAAGGCAGAAATTAATAACACTTGTATGTACACATAATTCAGTCTGCAAGAAAGATATATGTCAGAGTAATAAATATTCCTTCAGTCCAAATGAGGAATTTTAAGAAAGAGATAATTAAATGCAGCAATAAGATAAGAAAATCAATTCTGCGGCTAAAACTAATCTTCAACGCCGATGTTTATTTTTGGAATGAAACGCAGTTCAGCACAGCAGTTTTCGGGTGTGTCTGCAATACTCTTCCGCTATTCGTTAGTTTCTTGAAATATCTATTTCTATTGGCCAAATTGCAAGAATTGATTAACAGTTTCAATTCTTGCCAGATTCATAAAACATTTATTTATCTGAATAGTTTTAGTAGAAAAAAAAATTGTATACGTTTTTACCAAGTTGTCTTCTAAATTCACTCTTTGGAAAAGATCTGTTTCAAAAATATCAAAATAACACATAGTGGAATTCCCATGCTATGTGTTTTGATTTTTTGCTCCTAGAATTTGATTTCAAAATGCCTTCTGCAAATCTGGAAACAGGATAATTTCTCTGTGATTAGAAAACAAAACAAATATTTTCCTTATTAATTTTAGTTCCTTATTGTATTTGTTTTTAAACAATGTAATAGCCTATAGAAAAACAGGGAAGCCAGACTATCTTGTGAAATCGCCGGATAAAAAATTTGTAATTAATATATTATAGAGCTTCATTTATTTTAATATGTCAGATTTAGAAAAGAATTTCACTCTTCAGGAGAAAGATGTTTACGATTTTGCATATGATATTGCTCAAGAATTTGAGAAAATAATAAATACATTCGACACTGAGCAGATTGTACCACTAATTAATAAAGTTATTAAAGTACTTGAATTATTGGAACAGAGTGTGAAGAAAATTGAATATTTAGAGAAAGAAAATTCCGATTTAAAGTGTAAATATATCCATTTGAATAATGAAAAGACAGCTAATGAAGGCGAAGCACGCAATTTAAAACTTGTAAGTATTTTTATCAATTAACATTAATCATTTAAAAATTTCATTATTCAATATCTTTTTCCAAAATTTCAGATTATTTATTTTGATAAAAAATGCATGTTTTTGTGATAAATCCCTGTTTTTTATTGATAAATATACTTGTTTGAGCACTTAGTTTCGTTTAAACTTTAAAAAGTTATTAATGTTAAGATTCACTGTTTTTTCTTGCTTTAACAGTAAAAAGATTAATCAGTTAAAGCAAGAAAGAATTGGCAGAAAGATTAACAAGAAAGATTTGGCAGTCAAGGTGAAATATTCAAATTATTTTTATTGATGTGTTTAAATATTTTTTTAAAAAAATCTATAATATTTTATGTGAGCAGTAAGTTATGTGATTAAAATCCTTAAATGACTCCTCTTTATAGTCAATATTAAAATATTATGTTTCAAGTGACTGATGATATGTGGAAACTTGAAGAAAAGAATCCTTATAATTTTTCTCACAAAGTGTTGAGGAATTTCATCAGTGTAATTTTGATGCAAGTAATTTATTTGTTACAGCTAATTATTTTCAAATATTTATTTTAAGTCATGAATTATTAAAACTGGATATTAATGATGAGCGATTAAGATCATATATTCAACATACCAGCGTAAAATAAAATAAAATGTTTGATACTGGATTTTTAAAAAATCAGTTTCTCAGAATGTAATCTAATTTTATATACATAATAAATTAAGGATTTTAAATTCTACTCAAGAAGTTAGCTTCAACCAGCAACACTAAAAGAAATTTGTTATGGAAAGGATGACCTCTAATTCTTTTGACTAATTGATAAGCCCAGCTTTGTGTACTACCATTTTAAAGTGATTTTTCCCCCTTAAATCAAAACCCTATTATCAAAATAGTTTAAAGACTAAATTTGGTTATTTTTGACTGATCAGATTTCTTACTAAGTCTAAATAACTCACAATATATTAAGCTGTAGCTCGCATAATGTATAAATTTTTGAGAATTTAAATTGTTTAAAATAACAATTTAATGGTTAACCCAAAATTTGTTATGTTTAGTATAACTATTTTTGAAATATCTGTGAAATTAAGGTAAAATTTCGTAACAACTCAATTGTTTCTTTTCATATTAAATTATGTATTGAAGAATAATCATGCTTTTCAGCCATTATAAATTTTTGATCTATGATGATGATGATAATTTTTGACTTTCATTCCATTTCTAAGATTTTCCTTTCCTCCTTCTTTTTTATTCTTGTATAACCATAGTATTTTTTTTTTTTAATATTTATGGCCCAATTTTCCTGGTGATTTGTCAAGGATTTGTGGCAAGTGAAGGTCGCTGTACGAACCTACGACGTTTGAGCCAGTAGCCGAGTATCATACCGTTCGAGCAAAAGGGACCCTTCAGCTCGAAGGATATTATGTAGCTTATAAGGCTGATGCTACAGTACTCCCCTACCAGTGAGTCAGACGGGAGACGAACGATTTGGTGCGTCGAGTTAGCAACGGCTTAAGAGGCGGCTTTAATGCGTCGAGTTAGCGACGACTTTGTTGGCTGGTAGATGGCGCCACGACTTTTGCGGAAGGCTGCGTTGTCAAGGTCACCAATGTAGCAAGTGAAAGTCGCGGTACGAACCTGCGACGTTAAGGCCATTAGCCGAGTATCATATCGTTCAAGCAAAAGGGACCCTTCAGCTCGAAGGATATTATGTAGCTTATAAGACTGATGCTACAGATTTGTCTATGCTAAGATCATCAAACTTCCTAATGCATTATGGCTCTATCTTGTCAATATATCTGCATTTCTTGCTGTTAATAGACAGTATCCCTAATTATCAAAAAAACTGTATTCATAAATGCAATAATTATTTCATCCCTAGAAATTTAGATGACAAGATCCTTATCTAGCTAATACATGAAATCAGAATAATTGCATATTGTTCAATTTGGCCTAACCCTGTCTTCTGAATGCATCCCAAGTCAGTAGTCTTAAAAAAGTTCCTTTCCATTATAACTATGCTGTGTCATATAAACCTTGATCTTCCTTCCTGCTTAAAACTTAGTGTCCAGGTCATTCCAATTCTTAAATTATCATTTGAAAGCATTCTAAATATAGTTCCAATTGCAGAAGTTTAGAAGAAAATTTGATGCTTATATATTAGACATTGAACTTTATCACCAAATTTGAAGGTGTCGTCAATGAGTTGCTAACTGCCATTATTTAAAAAATTGTTCAAACTTTGACTGTCTTCCGCAATTTCATTGACACCGATAGTTCATGGCCAAATTTGAATCCGTCGCCGACAAGTTACTGAACCATTAGCAGTGATGGTCAAATATGTAAGCACCAAAATTTCATTATGGTATTTAAGATTCGAAATTTTATTTGACCATTATATTTTAAGAATCTTTCTGAGGCAAATAGTTAAGAAGGCATGTAATTTATGTTCTTGCAATTTAATAAGTTACCAAGCTTCACTACTGCCAGTACTTTTCTTGAAACATACTGTTTGTTCTCAGACTATGAAATACACAACACTTTAATGTATGTGTCAAAAGAAGTTTATTTAGTCACTAAAAAAGGAGGGTGAGAAGAGAAAGGAGGATATGTTTGCATTTAACAGTAAGGTGAACTTAGATTATTTGTAGAACTGGGTGGTATTATAATTGCTAATCTTTTTGTGTATCAGATCATAGTAAAATTCTAGCATTAAGTAATGCTATCAAGATTCTGAAATGGATTGCATGTAATTTGAGTTTACTGCTTATGTTTGAAGCTTTCTAGCATATGTGTATTATTCTGAAGGAATGATGGATCTCTCTAATTATATTCTTTAATTGTACTTTTCTGTTAGCCGGACACAAGCAAAAAATCTCCAAAAACTCTAGAATTCTGCCAAATTTCTTAGTTATTTTAAAGCAAAAAAATTGCCAATTAATGTAGAATTCCATTAAATTTCTTTGAGGGTCTTTTGCTTGTGCCTAGCTTGTGGAAAAGTACTTTTTTTATTTCTTCATCTGTGCATCTTGTTTTATTTATTATAAAGCATGGAAAGAAAATCTCCTTGATTTTCTTTATATGCATTAAAAATACATCATTTCTTTTCTATTTATTTTCATTGATTTTTTAACTCCTTTTCTGCTTCTTTCCCCCTCTTTCCCTTTATATACAAAGTATTGAGAAAGTATTGTAATTATTTAAAAATTCTGACTGAATATTTTGATGAATCTTCACCTTTTAGACTTTATTGAGTTGAAAAAAAAAATCCTTAAAAATGTTTGAGACAAAGATGACTCAAAAACGTTTTTTGATTAGATGGATAAAATTTTTATACATGGACTTTACTCCAGATTTGTAGATTTCTACCAAATTTTTGGAAAAGTCCATTCAGAGTCTATCTGTTTGAATATGAGTTAACACAATAACAGTGAAACAAAGAAAGCTAGATATATAAAATACATAATAAAAATTTAATTTCTATGTTGCAGACTTAAGTGTATCATGTTTGCTATATGATTTTATTAAGCAATTTTAATTCTGTGTTAAATCTTGGTTTTGATCAGTTTAGAAAAATGTGTTCTAAAATTAGAGAATAAGCAAAAAATTTTGGTGTAGATCACTCCCTCTGATTTCCTCTTGTCAGCATAATTAAAAGACAAGAAATAAATATTGTCAGCAAAATATAAAATCCTTGTATGTAGCTTATATTTATTTTATCAAATATCAATATTTATATTAAATTCCAAAGAGAAAATAATTTGATAATACACACACTTAATTTTAAATGTTTGATATTTATCAAAATATTCACTTTTTTTATGTTGTATGTAAAAAAAATTAACCAATTTATTTTCAGGCCTTTGAAGAGCTTGAAGAATCATATTCTCAAGAATGTACAGTATTGAGAACTTTCATTGATAAGCTAAAATCAGAAAATAAATTATTGCAAAATACTTTAGCTGAGAAGAGTGATATATCATCTGAAATAGGTATTCTCATTTTTGTAAAATATAATGTAAAAATATTTTTCTAGGCATAAAGTATCAATATATTATTGAATTTGTTAAAATGTCTGTCATTCTACAGTCTTTTTGTTAATATGTTTCAGAAAGGGGAAAAAAAGTGTCCAATGCTTGAATGTTATAAAAAAAAGCATTTCACTTACCATTACAAAAAAAAAAAAGTAGCAATTTAAATTTAGAGTGTAGGAAACTATTAATCCTCTCCTATTGTCTAGTCATACCTGTGATCATAACTTCTTCCATTCAGAAATACAAATAAATATATTTTTATCGATGAATGGAAAAAAGCAATATAATAAAAATACAATTTCCATTATTTTATAAGGAAATTTGAAATTGAATACTTTCATATCTCAATTGTGAGATAATGCCCCATAAAATTCAAACTTTTAGAAACATCAAAATGAAATATTACCTACTGTTATTAAAGAGTATTCTCTCTCTATCTATCTGTCTCTTCAATAAAATTATGTGAAATCTTTTTTAAACATATTTAAGCATGAATATAATATTTTTAATTTTATTTTCTATTACTTTAGTATTACATGTATGTAAATTATTATTTATAAAAATCTTTCAAATTTCTATTATTTTTGAGAAGATTTTTAAAATATCTTATTTAAATTCTTTTTTTTTTTTAAAGACTGTTCATAGTGGCTGTAAACTAATTTATGAGCATTTTTTTTAAAAAAAGAAAAAAAATAGCATTTTCTCATTTCTTTATAAGAAAATTCATATTATATATACATTGATATTTCATTTAAGAAATAAAATTATTCAAAAGTAGGCATATTTATAGTATTTTTTAACTATAGTTCAAATTCATTATTTCTGTAAATTTTGCATTATCATGATAGTCTGTCTTTCAACTTTACAATAGCTAGATATTTCTAAAAGAATTAAATTGTGTTTAGAAGTATTATATCTTGTAATAAAGTCTTGGAAAGTGCCATGTTTATTTTCCTTCCTTTTATAATTGCCATTTATTCACTCATTATTGTATAGGTGATACTTATAAAGTTGTTATTGATGACCAAGAAAAACTTATTTCAAAATTGAAGACTAGTTTAAGACAAAGGGAAAATCAGTTAGAGAAAAATTATCTGAATATTGAAGCTGTAAGTAGATATATTTGTTGGTTTTATCTTATACTTTAATATTTCAGGAAAAATAGGATAAAGAAATCAATTTGCCTTTTCTTTCAAATTGACATAATGAACAATCTGATAGTTTTACTAATTTCTTCACTGATTTTTTATTGATGTGTTATTTTCCAGATCTACATAGTTCAATCTAAATGCATTTAATAACCTTATAGATAAAATTGTGATTTCTTACCACTTTACAATGTAATTTTATTAACCTAATAATTAATTCATATTCTAATTGTTTCACATTGAAATATTTCATCATGCCTGTTAATAGGTGTTTGGAGACTTGGTTCTCAAAAGCTTTTATTGAGTTTCCACAAAACCTGCTTTGTTTTTCTTCAGTGATATGTAAGCCATTTAGAATTCAGATTTATAAAGTATTTTTCCTTCTTATTAATTTAAAGCTTAGCTTTTAAAAATCACCATTTTAGAAAACACTTCTTCTCATTCAGTTTTCAATATTTGCTAACTTTTTTTTTTTTTTTTTTTTTTTTGAGAAACCATCTCAATGAACTAAATGAAATTAGACCAAATTTTGGAAATCTAAATTATTTTCAGAGAAAAAAGTTTCTTTCATATATATATTGGAAAATATACTTAAAAAAAATTCTTATAAATATCTTTCTTAAATCTTTGTTTAATTTTATTCAGTAGATATTTCTGAGTTTACTGAAAAAATTAGTAGTTTGAATAAAATGTTCTCCACTTTTAATATTTTATAATAGAGTGGATTTCAGAAAGTGCAAACTGAGAAAAATGGATTTAAAGATTCGACATAGTATTGTTACTGCTAAATCAGCTTATATTTAACCAGTTATCTTCCTCAACAGTAACCAAAGATTTTTAAGCAAAAAAGCAATGACTTTATTACTTTATTTATTGTTTTCATAATTATTAATTATTATGTTTATCTAGTTAAACTTATTTGTAATTAGAAAAGTATTTGAAATTTTTAAATTATTATTTATTTTTAATAATTTATATTCAATATATTTAGGATAATATTTTTTTACCCTCAAATGTTTATTAATGCATAATAATAGTTATAAATCACTCAAATAAATTATAAATTTAAAAAAAGCATTTTAAGAAAAAAAAAGGTTTTGAACAAGAATAGATTTAAACACATTTACTCAAATTTTTTAATCACTGTTTTTTAGATGAAACAAAACTTCATTGCAGAATACAATTGTAAATGTGGCTTTGTAGAGATTAACACTTTAGTCATTAATTCTATTTGTCACTAATGAATTTATTAATCAAATATTTAAACTGTCAAATATATAAAAGCTGTTTTATCTAAGAAACCTGATTTCATCTTTTACTCTTAATATAAAATATCTGTTAACTTTGGCTCTTCCAAATATGTCAAAATTAAAAAAGAAATTCTGTTAAAGTTTTGTAAACATTTTGGAACCATTCTAAAGTAAAAATCAGACAACTTTTATAAAATTATATTGCCACTGAATGTCAAGTGATATTATTAAATTTATTATCAACTATTCAGTAAACAATAAAGTTTTCAAAAAATTTCTTTACTTTACTTCAAAAATAAATAAAAAATGGTGGCTTAGCAGTAAAAATTATAAAATAAAGTAGTAAAAGAGGGCATCGCTCTTTATTTTGTTTCTGTCCAAATCATTTTGTATCTTACAAAATGTTTGATCTTTTTGAAATTTTCTGAGAATTCAAACACAAGACCAAAGATAGTTTGAAATATAATATTCAAAAATTAGCCTTTTCATCAATTTTGTCATTTTGTTGTTTCAAGTTCTCTTCACAAGTACCATTTACAAATTATTATTTTATTGTTAATATATATAAATAAATATGTATATATATAGAAAGAGAATGAATGCTAGAATTATGTTCCGTATAAATAGAAGAATAGGATACTAGAATTTAAAATACTGTTTTTATGATTATTTTTGGCAGGCTATGTGATTGAATTTTTCTATAACTATAACGTTATTATTGTGTTACAAATGTACATTTAAAAATTGTTTTGTGTTTCATTTAAAATGCTTGTATAATTTTTTTTACCTCAAATATTTTTCTCCCTTTTATTTTAGTTGAATGCCAAAATTGACCATTTGACAGAATTGAATAAATCTCTCCACATTCAGTATCAGCAAGCCAAAAATCAAGCAGCTATATCAAATTTTGAAAAAAATGAATATGAAGCTAAGCTTTATCAGAAGAATCAAGAAGTACTATCTTTGGAAGATAAACTTCATAGATTGAAAATGTCTTTTCTTGAGAAAAGTGAAGTACGTAGTAGCTTATTTGTATTTTTTAAATTGTGGTTTAGTTTTAATTTCTTCATATATTTTGTGGTGGAATGCAGATTATAAGGATCCGTGCAGGAAGCTACATGAAGCATGTTTTCAGGAACATATGTTTTAATAACCACACTTGCACACTAAACAGTAGCGTAACGGAACAGCATCATCTCTTTTACTCTCAACCCCAATTAATTATGTGATGCGTACTTAATCACACATCCTCGTCTAGTTTTCAAAACAGAAGTTAAAAGTAATAATGTATTTGCTACATTCTCCCCATACACTGCCTCAGACCATCTTGGCAAAGTGTTATAATATTGGATTTTTTTTTTCCCTTTAGATAGAAACGCCATTCTTCCTATGCAGTTATTGAAAAGAAATACGAAATTAAACAAGAAAACTTAATTAATAAGTAACAGTTACACCCTGACCCTCACTTTTGAAGATACAAAATAATAATAATAATAAAGTAAGGAAGAATACAAATTTTGTAAATCTCTATTTGAAGAATGCAAAAAATAATAAACAGGTAGGAAATAAATATATTTTCAGCAATGGAAAAAATATTATTTATGTTCAATATAACTTTATGTATTTATACTTTAAATGAAAGCATCACATAAATCAGAAATTAAGGGTAAAAACTGTTAATATTAACCGCAAATATATATACACACTTAATAAAAGAAAAGCAATTTTTAATAAAAGTGTTAATAAATACAAGTCAGTACTATAAACGAATGAACTTTAAGAATTCTTAAGCAGAGAAACACATTTTATTCGATTGAAATAATTAATGAATCATTAATCAGAAAAAAAAGTAATAAATCTATCTGAACATTATGTTAAAGATATGTTCTTATGCACTTTAAATGGTTGAAATCAAATAACAAAACAATATAAATATTTCAACTTAAAAACTATCAACAATGAGTATGCTATTAAAAAATGTACTTAGAAATTATTAAATATAGAATAGTATAAAACATTTCACAGAAGACAAAGAATCTTGGTGAATTCTAACATGTAGGAATGTTGTGTATCAATGAAACATTTGCTGGGTGCTATTGAAGTGAAAAAACAACAACAAATTTACAAATGTTATGACTCTTGTCTGTGAACAGGTATGGGCAGGAACAACCAATACTAAACTGATCAATTTTGCATGCTGTAAATTTGAAAAACATGTGTTCTTTACTGAATTTAAATGCAGGTGTTTTTTTTTAAATTTTTTTTATTATTTTTTATGCTGGAGATACCCAAATAAATTATACTTGGCACAGGGGTCAACGACCCATACGAGTTATGATTTTAATTGAATACTGGAGTACTCCTTAGGACATCAATGATGCAAAGATGAGAGACACTGATTTATTTTTGTGGACTGATGCCTGGAACACAATGGTGAGTCGTTCTCAGGTTGAGAAAAATGATAACTTGTGTAAGGACGACATGTTCTGAGGATTAAAAAAATCATGTGTCTGTACAACAGTTCTCGAGATGAGAATAGTGATAAAATGTGGTTGCAAAAAAAATTGCTAGTGATCCTTGGGACAACTCCACTTTTGTTTCATCAGAAATTCTTTTTTGATGAACGCCAATGCAGTAGCGGAACAATTTTCTTGTTATCGTCGATATGACTTCACTGTTGTTTCATCAGAAATTATTTTCCATTGAATGCCATTGTGGTGGTGGGAACATTTTCATTTGCTTGTAGGGACAACTTCACTTTTATTTCCTCAGAAATTACTTTCCATTGGGCGCCAATGTGGTGGAATGTAGATTATTAAGATCCGTGCAGGAAGCAACAGAACGCATGTTTTCAGAAACATATTTTTTTAATAACCACATTCACTCACCAAAACAAAACAGGACAAGCTTAAGAAAACAGCATCATCTCTTCTACTCAAACCCCAGTGAATTATGGGATGCATACATAATCATACATTGCCATCTAGTATTCAAAACAGAAGATAAAAGTAATAATGTAACTGCTACAAGTTTACATACTTTTTCATTTACATATAAGATGTTTATTCCTAAGATTATAAAGATACCTTGCTGTATTTTTTGTGATAAATTTGAAGTCTTATCCAAAGAATGATATATGATTTTGTTTTATCTTCAGGATATATAATATGCAATAGCAGCAAAAATAAAATGAAAAAAATTGTAAATAAACCAAAGCCAAGAAGAAAAGATAAACACATAAAAAGGGGAATTTAAAGTACAAATGAAATGAAAAGCTGCTATTCAGGGAACTCTGAAAATAAATCATAAATCAATAATAAAAATAGAACAAGGCTGTTAAATGTTGCTCATTAGGAGATTGCTTCACATTTATTTTTCACCCATTAATGAGCAATCAGCATGTTGTCTGTTTTATTCTACCATTTTTTTTTTTAACCTTTACTATTGATTTCATATGTACTAGCCTTTCTTTTGTGACCATCTGGTATCGTTTAAAATATTAATTAAAATTTAGTCTTTCATTCAAAACTAAGTTTAAACTATTACCTCACAAAGTCTGTGTGTTTTCCAATATGGTTATATGAATTTTTGGATATATGACTATTTAATATAACTTTGTTGGCATGCATTAATGATTTGTATCATGTTTTTCAACCTTAAGAAGTTGTAAATTATGTATGTGTTATTTATTTTAATTTCTTATTTATCCCTGAAACTGTGTATATTTTGCATTTATATTTTTTCACATAATTTTCTTGGGTACATTATCATAAATGAATATTCATGAAATATTTTATAAAAAGTATAATATGTAGTATATAAATCGCAATTTGCTTTATAGGAAAAATATTGGCTTCTATATATAAGTGTTGCATCTAAATAATTTTTGAAAATGATTAACTGTTGATGGGTTAAACAGTGATAACTGTACTGAACAGTGAAAATCAATTTATCTTTTAATTTTTTTTTTCTTTTAGAGCTTAAAAGAAAATGAAAGTAAATCTGATGGTGAAAAACTCTATTTAAATGAGGAAAGCTTAAATTTTTTGCTACAAGAGCAATATGAACTAAAACAGAAAGTTGCAAAATTGCAAATGGAACTAGCATCAGTTAAAAACCAGAATGAAAAGTGAGTTTTTTTTGTGTGTGTCTTTTTATTTATACATTTATTTAATTGTAACAGTTGCATTTAATTTAGACTTTGTTTGTTAGTTACTTTAAATCTAGAGTTACTTCATTTTGTGTTCAATACATTACTAAATGCATCAAAAAATTGATTGCAGTTATTGTTAAAAAATAATGTAATAGAATGTATAATTGCTGTTTTTATAAAAAAATAAATGCAAATAAAAAATTAACTGACTTTTTGAAATTTTGTTTAAAGGTCATATAATGATTCAAATGAGCTTTAATATAATTATGTAATAAAATGATCACTACGTCTTAAGTGAAAGGTAGTAAAGCTATCTTTTCTTGCAAAATAGTATTTTTTTTTTTCAATTTTACATTGAATATGATACAATTTATAAATAATAAGCATGTTATTTTGTTCTCTAATATTAAAAACTTTTTGAAATTTTCTTATTTATTTTAATAATATTTTATATATAAACAATTGTATTTTCCTGATTTCAATTGTGAACAATTGTGTTCATTGATTTCTATTTTCATTGATTTCTATTATATTTGAAGGGGGTGGAGAAATGAGTGAATACATTTTATTTGCCTTAATAATAATTTACAAATTTAATATAAAAATTATAATTTGTTTTTTCAATTATTCCTTATTCATATCTAAATTTTTGTGTGTCTTTACTAGTACTTGTTAAAGGATAAATTGAACAAAGAAAAATTTGAGTAAAATGTATTGACATTTTTAACAGAATTAACTTTTTTTTAGATACAGAAAGATGCTAAATAATGTATCTACTTCCCAAAATCCAAAAATTGATAGCGGAAGAGGCCGTATTCAACAGATGTAAGTATTATTAATCTTGTTCTTAAAAAACTAAAAAGAAGTTGCCCTTTATTATACTTAGTAAATGAAATTTCAATATTCAATACCATATATCCATTACTTGTTTTAGTATCTTTATCACATGTATTTGTTGCTTTATGAAACCATCTGAACATTTATATTCCTCAGAAATATTTAATTCTGTTTAAATGCAGTTTCCCCCCCTCTCTCCATTTAATTTTTATTTTTTCAAAAACAGAAATTAAATGTATTTTAAAATTATACACATAAAAAACACAACATGAAAAGAAATAGTTATAACTTTGAAGAATTTAAAATAACTTTCATACACATTAGCATTAAAAATTAGAAGCTTCTGAATTAAATGAATTAAAAACTTTGTTAAGTTGTTAATTGCAAAAGACGAAAAAGCGCTGGGTATTACATGAACTCAAAAGTAATGCTTTGTCAAAATTGTTATTGTGACAGCATGATATGGAAATTAGTACTGATTTAGATATACTGTTAGAGAATAGAAGTATAAGCCTTTCATACAGGACTCAAAATAAGTTCATTCACCCTATCCATAGTATTTTTGTAATAAAAAGAGTTATGAAATAAAATGTATGTAATGAATTCCAATTACTGCATTCTGTCTTCAGATTATTATGCTTTAGATACCAAGCAGATTATAGAAATAAATAATTTTTAATAATTTAATTTTAAATAAGCACTTTATCTAAATTACAACTTTCCCATGGTTTTGTGTAGCCTTAAGCTGCAATACTGTGTGCCCGAAAACAAATGCTGGTTCATATTCATTTTGATAAAATCCGTTTTTCAAACACATTTAAATTCTTAAGACTTCTTAATTGCCATCTAAGCTGCTACATGAGTGAACGTATATGTAGTGTTCCTGGCCATTCCAAAAATTAATAATGTTTAAAGATCTCCAAAAGTTGGAAATTTATATAATAATAAGAAGAAGAAATAAATCTGAGATTTGAAGACAATTTTCTTTTAAACCTGATTTACCAACTATTCGCCTTGGCAACCAACCAATTGGCCAGTCTTAATGCTCATCAAAATTATAATTAAATAATTTATGTAACTCTTATTTTAATAACTTCTTCATCAAAATATTTTAAATCTTCAAATTTTAATAGTTGTATAATTCATTCATGATATCATAAAGGCCTTCAGCCTCAACGTAATTTGTATATCTCTAATTTTTTGCAAACTCTTGTAGAATTTATTCTTTGAATTAAAATGGAAATAATTCAACTGTAATTAATTTTACATTTTTAAATGAAACTAAACATTTTTCAATATGAGTATGGAAAACTGTGTCGAAGAACTTTTAAACTTTATATGTTCTAAAGAATATTATTCTTAATTTATGTAATATCTAAAAAAAATTCAATAAAACTTTCTCTTATTCATCATGAACAGATGAACATGTTAATCCTAACCTCATTAGTGTGGGGTGTGAAGTACTTAAAAAACGATATAACCAATTAATCAGAATCAAGTCCATATCTGTTTAAATGCAGTTGTCAACACAATGAGCATGCATAAATTTTCAGCGCCAGTTATAGTGATGCATGCCTTAATTTTCAATGCCAGTTAAGGTAACGCTAGGTATGTTATAAATTTTTAATTTCCTTTATTCTATTTTATTTTAATTGAAAAGTACTTCAGAATTAATCTAAAAGATCAATTAATTAACGATGTTTAGTTTAAAAGGCTTCAAACATTAAGAAAAGAAAGAAAGAAAAAAACAGAATCATTTGAAATAATGGCTGAAAACATATTAAGCCTAAGCTTGTTAGCATGGTCAAAAAAAAAAAAAAACTTTAGCTCTACTCATTTGGTGATAGGAAAAGGAAGGATTTTTTTTCTGGAAAGTTAGTTTTTAATTAATAATTTAAATTTTAATTTTTAAAAAAAGGCTCCAAGGTATACATGTAGCAAATTTGGTAGTTGTAGGTTGAACGGTGTATCCTGTAGAGTGCCAATGCACACACATTAAGCTTTATTATAAGTATAGATATATGTCTTCAATAATAGTATTTGTTCATAACCCAATATTATTAATAGTATTGCTATCTTCTCTCCTCTTTAGTTTTCATCTTTTTCTTGGAATTATTAACATCAACTCTGGAATGTGCTGGTTTCGAGGAATCTGATGACAATGCAGTTAATTTTGAATTTTCTGTTAACGTGGCACCTACTTATCCCTTCTAATTACCTAAATTTTTTTCTGTTCGACTTTTTAATTAAATTTTATTTTAATTGAAGAATATCTATTCATTTATTAAACGTTATAATCAAAGTTCTATTTTTATTTTATTTATTTATTTTAGTTTAATGTTTTTTAATATAATTGTTTTTCTTTTTGTTTTAACAATTATTTCAGTTAAAGCTCCTGAAGATAAATAGACATTCAATAAATTTTTCACTATTGGAAGCTTTCAGAATATTCTTTCATGAGCATTGAATATTGTTTATGAACATGCCTTACCTCAGGAATATTGTTTTCTATGAGATTTCAAATTTGTTGCTACTTTTTTATTGTTGAAAAATTACTCATATATTTTAGCCCTTTGATTACTAATGGAACATTTATGTCTCATATGTAATTTACTTTTTTGCCAAAGGGTTAATATATTTTATTTTATATTTATTCTCTATTGTAATGTTGTATATACTTTTGTTAATAAATGGATTTTTATATTTTGATGCTAGAAACCATTTTAAATAAGCTTTATATATCTTCATTAAAACATAATAATTTAATATATTAATCTAAAAAATTTGTACCCAATTTATATTTAAAGTCAAAACTAAAACAAAATATATATTCCGTCCAAAAAACATTTCATTGAAGAATTTTAACTCCTACTATGAGAAAATATTTATAGGAGAATTTTGACCATGAAAATGTTGTTGTTTTCTGTGTGTGTGCATATGTGTAATAAAAATAATGTGAAGTGCCTAATGATATGTTTTATATTTATTTTTTATTATTGTAAATCATGTTATCTTACTTTTAATAAAGGTTTTCAAACAATTCTTTTTTATTCATTTTAATATCACAAAAACAACTTATGTTTGAGAGAGACATCTGAGTTAAGATAAATTGTTGTTATCATTTCTTTATTTAAAACAGATTTAAGATTAGATTAAGATAAAATTAACAAAATCTCTAAAAAAATTAACTTTTTTTTACTATACAAATTCAATTGATTTTTCTATGTTTTCAAAAAAAATGTCTAATAAAAGAGTTCAAATTAATCTTAATCTAATACTAAAATAAGAACTGATTTTATATTTTTCAATATTTCTCCTAAAATCTCTTCTTGTTTACTGATTGAGTTAGGAAAAGAGGGTAGAAAGAATTAAATACGTTTACATTGATGTTTTAAAATATTCAATATCCACTTTTCATGCAGTCTGCATTATATTTAAATACTGGGGGGTTCACATTTTTGAGCCAATGTCAAATAAAGAATAAAAAAGGAAAGGAACACTGTTCATACCACTACATCTATATATTTGAAACAATAAAGAAAACCAGTTGTCCTTCACTTATCCGATTTATAAGCCACTTTTTGTTTCATATAGAAAGCCATTATGTCTTAATATGTTATCAAAGATCACTTATACTCCAGTATTCATTCATTTTCAAAATAAATTTAAAAAGCATTATTTCATTGTACTTTCTCTCTGAAAGGAAAACCTTGACTGGTTTCCACAGCCATAATCATTATTATGTCTATTTGTCACAAAATTTCTTCCCATCAGATGTCTAATTTGGTGGTAGTCACTATAAGAATAGCCTATGTTATGCAAGATTTATTTTTAATAAGAAGAGTCCTATGGAAATTGGAGTTTTATTTTAATATTGTGCATGTCCATTTCATTTTAGTAAAAGATATGATGATCATGTCTTCTGACATTTTCTGCAGCTTTACATATCTCTTGTATTCAGTTATCTAGTTTTCTTTTGAAATTGTATTAACTTTTTACTGGTTAAAGCGCATTTCACCATTTATTAATTTTTTTCTTTTCTATTAATCATTTTATTTTAAATATCTTTTCAGTTTAAGAACCAGCAGGAATATTCTTGCCAATATTTTTTTACAAACTCTGTAATAAAGCTGTTATTCCAGAAAAAAACATGCATGGCATTAGCAAAAAATAGTTACAAAGCAATAACCTTTGGTGTAAAATTAGCATTTTTACGGATTCTGTTGTGTTATCCTCGGCGAATTTTTTTGCCATTTATCTTTAGTATGCAATTAATAGTATCCGAAAATCAAATTTATGTTTTCAGAAGTGTTTGTCTGAACAGATAAAAACTAAAATTTGATTCAAAACTACACATAGTCACAAAATTTATTTTAAATATGTTTAAGTCATTGCATTTTCGAGTTTGCATGTTTTTGACAATGCTATTTTCCTTCTATTTTTTCACGTTACTGTGTTAAAGTATATTTGGACTGTAAGACAGAAAGACTTCCTCTAAATGGATTTTGAAGAAAATTTTATTGAAATTGGGTGTTCCAATGCCAAATAGTAAGGGGTGGCAAAAAAGCAAGGGGATATACAAATCGGAATATTCATCATATGATCTGACTAATGGCACATTTAGATTATTATCTGATGGTATTCAGTAGTTCTAAAATATTTAGAATCATTGGGGCCAACTTTGAGTTTAGACAAATAATGTTGCACCCTTTGCCTCCTGAGCTAACTACTATCATTACTTTGGTCGATTCAAATTTAAATGACTTCCATTTCGAATCAGATCTGCCGGTGAAGTATTTCAATAAAGAGTTAAAGAATTCTTCAAAACTTTGACATAAGCAAGTGATCGATGAATTTCTAGTGTATGGGAAGACAGAACAAGAAAATGATAAACGACTCTATAAAATTTTACAAGATTCTGAATGAACTCTAAATGCTGAAAAATGCTAATTTAGAAAAAGAAAAAATAATATCTTTAAGTCATATCATTCCTATAGTTAGAATAAAACCCTATATCCAAAAATTAGAACTGATAAAGAGAAATATCACAACTGATTTTGAAGAAGTTAAACGTTTCTTGGGCATAGTGAACTTTTCAAGAAAATTTTTACCAAAACTAGCTAACATGGCAGAACAGAAGAGAAAAACAGGCTGAAATTGGGGTCATAATTTTAAAAAAAGGGTATTTGAGAAAATTAAATAAAGTAGATGCAAACCTTTAATATTAGCCATGTATGATTACAAGAAGTATGAGTGCTGATGAATCGTCTTATGGCATAGGAGCTTTGCTATATCAAATGCTAGTCAATAACTCTAAATATCTTTAATTTATGCTTTAAGAGCATTTCCTGTAGCTGAAAGAGGTTATGTCCAAATAGAGAAAGAAGCTGTAATCATTGACTGGGAAGTGGGAAGTTCCTTGAATACGTTAATGCTCATATGGTAAATATCAAGACTGACCATAAACAGGGCCTGACTAAGGCAGGGGCAGTTGCCCCGGGGCCCCACATAAGTGGGGGTCCCCCAATCGGATAGAAATTTTATTTTACGTTTAATTCTTTAATTAATGCTCTTTATTACTAAAGTAGTTAAACAGCTGGGGCCCCAAAAAAGTGTTTGCCCTGGGCCCCAACTAGTTTAAGTCAGGCCCTGACCATAAACATGTTGTCATTTCGAAAGAATCTGTTGAACAACCACCACACTGTGACTTATGGGGAATGCAGTGTTTCTCTAACCTTCCCATTCTTCACATTTTTTGAAGTTGGACTTAGCGCAGTCTAGCAGTTACTGATTTCTGTTTCAAGTAAAACAGCCTCACCAACAAAGCTTCATCTTTTCTGTATGTGGTGAAAGCTATATAAACCAGATAACAACTCTCGAGCTAAAGGATCCCTTTTGCTTGATCGGCATGTTACTCGGCTACTAACCACTAGAATGCAGTTCATGCCTTGCGCAATCCGCTATACATCACAGTGGTTAATCCGGTGACCGAACTTGGATAAAGCAACCTTCGCACGCAGCTTCGTTCAACTGACGTAGCGCCCTCTATCGGCAACTCAAAGACCGAGAAGCGCATTTAGTACGACAGTTAAGATCACCACCAAAACCTCACATTGGTATCGCTCGTCTAACCACCGACTCACTGGTGGGAGAATATGTGATGAAATCTATATAATCCAGGTAACGTCTTTCGAGCTGAAGGGCCCCTTTTGTTCGATCGGCATGTTACTCGGCTACTAACCCTAAGATTGGGAGTTCGGGCCTAGCGCCATCCGCTATACACCGCGATAGTATGCAACGGAGAACGAAATCTAGATCAAGAACGTAAATATCTATAATTACACGTCTCATTTACATATTTTAAACTTAATCGTTTATGCTAGCGGCACCTGTCGGCTGTTATTTGAATTACCCCCCCACACCTAAAAATTCCGCGATTTATCGATGCTAAATCTGAAAAGTGATTTTTATTTTTGGGAATTTTAAGGGTTTTATGAATTTTTAAATTTTTTTACTGATTTTTTGCAAACTCGGCTAGTTATGGTTTTATTATATGTGAGATGGAATTTATCAATGTTGATTGACGAATAAATTAATCTTATTCATACTAGCTGTCTCCAGCTACTATTTGTATGCCTTTAATATAGTTAAGCCGACCAAGTTTCTTGAAATAAATCGTATCAAAACAAAAGGAAGTACAATTTTATGATAATGATGTATTATGATAGCATAATTGTCATAGATCATTCTGATTAGTTAACTGTATTTACAAAATATTGAAATCCGGGAAACTGGAGTAATTGTTGAGAGTGAAGGCTCAGTATAAGTTTTATTTTGCAGTATCACTCATGAATGAAGATTGATAGGGCAGATTACTTTTATGATATATCTGAAGATCATAAGTATTTATTTAAAATAAAATTTGAAATATCAGTACACCAGAAATTTCATTTAGTGTTTGTTACTGTCCAGATTTATATATGCAGAGAACGTTTTTGCAATTTCTTTTGAAAATGAAGGTTATTAGGTATCAAGGGCATTTGAAGATCAAGAACTAACAAGTAAAAATTGGCAAAATCTGGACAAATTTTATTTGTGGAGGTGACCTTTTGGTTTTACCAATTAATTTAAAGATAAAAATGTTTCATGATTACCAGCTATTTGAAGGTTATTTGTATTATACTAAAAGATAAGATTGATTACTATTTAACCCTTTTGTATAAATATGTCACTCGGTAAGAGATCAGCAAGTGAAATCGTTATCAAGGATGTGTTTTAAGAAAATTCTCTTAATATGCATTTCTACAATAAACTACTTTTATTAAAAAAGAGAGAGAGAAAATAAACTTTTAGATGTAAAAGGGGATTTAAAACAAATAATTTTCCCATTCATGATTTTACAGATTTCTATTTTAAATGCTATCAACCTTTTTGTTTTGTTTTGTTTTTTTTCCTTCCCTTTCTTAAATAATTAGCCGGTGTTAATCTTAAATTTCATTGAAATTTTGAAATCTATCCAAAAATTTATATCATTGAAATCAAACCAAAGCATAAAAAAGTTTAATATACATATTAGTTATAGTATATAGGATCCAAAAGCAATTAATAATAAATGCTAGCAAATGTGAATTAAGTTAGAATAAAATACCATACTGAAAATACACAAAGGAAGTTAAAAGGTATTTTATCCAAATATAATAATTAGTTATTGTGATAAAGTTACAGAAAAAATTAAAGGAAAGGCTAATACAAAAAATACTGTCAAAACATACTTGATTCAACTTTCCAGTTTTCCTTCACTAGGCTTCATTGTATCAGCTGTTGTAATGTTTTATTTAAGCATGTAATTTCTGGGAAGGGAGTATAAATGTCATTTTAAAATCTATTCCAAAAGAATTCTTCCTAATATCCTAAAATCATCTAATATTTTGAAATATAGTAAATCAGTAGCTAGTAATAAAACATCTAATTTTTATTTTGGCTTGTATGAAAGAGAATTATTCACTTTTTTTGCTGCAAATTATTATAGAAAAATATATTGTCATAAATTAATAATTTATAACAATGTATTTTTACATGATTAAGCCTATTTTTGAAAATTCATTAAAATTTTAGAATGAATTCCAAAGAAGTGAGATTTTGATAAGGTAATAAGAGAACATTTTAGAATAAAGTAACAAGGGCCAATTTAAAATAAAAGTTAGAAAATTAATCAAAATTTAAATTGCATTTTACACACACGCACATATATATATATATGTGTGTCTGCGCGGAAGGATATGATTAAAACATAAGGGGACAAAGGCGGAGCATATTTGTTCGTATCAGAACACAAGAGCAAAAGTTTTCTCTTTAGTGCTTTTACTAAAACTCTTATAGAAATTATTTTGACATAGTCTACTTTATCTTCGAAAATCACACAATGGGTATTAGGTATTTTTATCCCTTCACACAGAGAGAAAATTAAAGCACCAGTAATTTTTTTAGAATTTGTGTTAAAAATAATTTTAAAAAATAAGATTTCAATAAAAAAAATCATTCAATTCTCCCAAGCTACTTTGGGATTTTTAAAAAAAAAACCTAAGGTGTCATTACATTATATATATATTAACAGCCTGGAATATTCCAATATGTTTTTTAATATTATTTAATATGCAAAAATATGTTTGTATAATATAAAGACAAAATAATTCAATTAACTTTATGTAATTTAAACAGCCAACAAACAAGTATTGGTTTGATTGTCTTAAAAGTAATTTTTATGCTCAATCTTTTATAACCAAAATAATGATAAAACAAAATATTCATTTATATTTATTGTATACTTATTTTTTAAATGGCTCCACCCCATCCCATATTAAAAAATTGCAGACTGATATTTTGAAGCAAAATAAATACAAAGGAAATTTTTTGTATAAACTATATCTGATCATTCATTCCAGCTGTTTAGAAAATCTCCCCCCTCAAAAAAAATGATCAAAATATTTCTATTTTTATATATTTAAAAAAAAATCAATGCTCCTGTCTTACTTTTTATAAATTTTACTAACTAATACATTAATATTATACAGAATACATTATTTAAGTATGACTTTAATTTGTAGTATTAAAGATATTCTTTTAAAATATTTTTTAAACTTTTAATTCCCCCCCCCTTTAGATTGTCTAAATATACAATGATCAAAAATTAAAATCCAATTCTTCTTTTAAAAAGTTGATTTTCTTATTGTGTTAAAAAATATATAGAAGCTTTAAGAGGTTTATGTTTAAAGTATAAATTATAGACTTTTATACTTTAGTCATAAGTCTTTAAAAACCTTTTTAGCATTTAAATATACTTTTTTTTATGACTAAATTATACTTTAGACATTACATTGACTCATTTAAAAAAGAATTTCATGAAAAAAATAATGAAATCAAAATAATTAATAAGTCAAAACTCAAAAAATTATGATCTGGAAAAAAATGCTCACATGAAGAAGACTTTAATAAATCTTGAATATTTTATTCACATCATAATAGATTTATTCATTATTATGTACAGCTAACTTACAGCTATACATATGCATGTCTAAACATTTTAATTAAAACAGCACAATAAAAGTCTAAAGTACACTTAAAATTTAAAATAAATATACAATTAAAAATACAATAATTTCTTAAAATTATGTTTATAATTGTCACCATAATAATTCATTATTTCACAAGTTTAAGTAATCCATCAGGACAAATATGATGAACAATGTAAGGATGAACAAAGTGATTAATGTCAAAATTCCCATTGAGGGACGCATAGGAATGTGATGTATGATTACATGGTTATCAATTGATATGCTGAGCAAAGAAGTCTCATGTCCACCAGTGATTCTACGAGATTCATCACGAGTTGGCAAAAACTCTAATCCAGTTACGAAAATTCCATGTACATTGTCTACATTGTAAATCTGTTGCAAACTAAAAGCAATATATATTTTAACACTACCACTTTGCGTACCAAGTCCTATGAAGTGCCCATTGTCACTTATAGCCATAGCAGAAAACAAGTCAGTACCTGCTGCAACTATTTTCTGTTGATCAAAATTCTTTGTATCCCATTTAGCTATATAGATTTGCGATGATGGTTTTGATGGAACTGGATTCAAAGTTGCAAAGAGGGCCAAATCATTCTTATCTTCAACTATTCCAAATCTACAATTTCTAAATGTATATTTAGCATTACTTTTAGTAGGCAAAATGTATTTCAATTCCAATATTAATGAACCATTTTCAAGGCTCCACACTTTGCCATGGCCATCCCTAGACACACTAACCATTCTTTTACCAAGAGGACAAATATCTAAATCGCCTACATCAGCTTCATGAGCTTTAATGTCATAAATTTTATTAAGTTTAGGATGCTTCCAGATTCTAATATGCCCGTCTGCCCCAGCAGTCGCCAACAAACTTGCTGAATTCGAGAACCTAACCTGCTTTTGATAGAGCTCGGCACTGAAATCAGTTTGAAAAGATTCCAAATGTTTTATATCAAAACATAGCCTTGAATGAATCACGTTAGCATTTGCATCTGGTTTTTTACAATTTAAATCTGGACTAGACTGATCATCATCGGAACATTTCTTATTAGGTATAGTTTTATTTTTTCTTTGGATAACTTCGTTTTGCTTTTCCGGTTCCTTCTTTTTAATTTCTATTCCTTCATCTGAAATGGAATGCTTTATTTTATAAACATGACAATTCCCTTCCATACCAGCAAATAATAAAAAATATTTTCCAGCATCAAATACAGTACAATTCATTATAGCTTCACTTCCTGTTTCAAAATGTGTGACCGATTCTGCTCGGCAAGTGGTCCCATTATTTATCAATTCATATATTTGTATCACATTAGGAATACCAGTCTTTGCACTACCGCCTCCACCAGCCACAAGAATGTGGCGTTCTGTTAAACAGTGAACAGTATATAAAGGAAAATTGACTCTGGCTAACAGCTGATTCTGTTTCTTTGAAAACATTCTGAAGCAAGTCTTTAATCCTAAGGAAGAAATTATCAAAAATTATAAGTATGGCTAAAAAAATATTTGCTTACTAAACCAATATTTAAAAATTATCCTTAAAATCTAAAAATTAAAATATAAAATTCTCCCTTCCTTTAAAAAAGTTAAAATAATTAGAAAAGATTATAAATCACAGAAACAATACAGGATTAAAAGAACCTACTTATAAACTCTCAGACATAATTACTCATAATTTAATAATCTAGACATAGGCACAACATATGTGCAATTGTATTTTACCATAAATTTACCTTTAATGCTTTTTTTTACATTGGGTAGAAACCTTTACTGTTTCTAGATTAATATATAAACACTTTATTTAGCATAAATACAATAAGTATCTCTTCAACTAAATCACTTAACTGAAGAAAAAATTATAATAATAAAATCTAGGCTGATCCAAGATTAAAATACTATCATCTGCTTATTTCATTTCAAACCACTAACTACTTTTCTACAATTAACAGCAAAAATACTAGAATAATTGTAAACATATTACTAATATTAATTACTCAGTTTACATATCAATTTCTAAAATAGTAACAAAAAGCATGCTACAATAAATATCTATAAAGATATATAATCACTATAATTTGTATTTTTAATTTATAATATTTAAAATTAAAAAATACAGTACAAGACTATTCACCAGCATTGGATAACATCATAATTTTGTGCTGAATATAATTATTGTACAATTCATGTACCGAAAATAGTTGTAAAGTCACATAAATTGGCTATGAATAATAAAAACATTTTTAAATAACTAAGTTCTCAATTCTAAAAAATATTTAGAATTTTTTAGACAATTTTAGCATATGCTTCAGTTATTTCTGAATTAGCTTCCAGTCATATGTAAATATTAAAAGTATTTAATTTTGTATATTCTGTATTTAAAGGCATTTTATAAATGAATGCGGTCGATAAGTATAACAATATCCTTAATTTTAAAAAACTTTACATTAAAAGGCCTAAATTACCGTCTTTTATTTAAAATTCAAAAAATAAAATTTTTTAGTCGACAAGTTAAATATTAAAGGACATACGGCTCCTCAGTTTTAATAGAATTGCATCATCAATTTTTGCGGTGATTTTAAAATGCAGAACTAATACTTTACCACGATAGGAAAGCCAAGAAAAAAATTAACTAAAATTATTTAATTTCAGAAAAGTATATTTGAAAGTTTAAAAACTAAAAGAAAGTCAATTTAGTATACCTTAAAATTTTTACCAGGGTGAAGAAGTCCAGGTTTTTGACGTGTTTGTTTATAATTTGTGAGCTGTGAACTAATTTCCTTGTTGCCATTCGCTTATAAGATGCATTGAATCGTCATACTTGTTAACGTCACACTGAGCTGATGCAAAACCCCGAATCAACAAATTAATTAATTAAAAATATAATAATAAAATAAAATAAATATTTATAAAAATTTATTTTTAATGTCAATATTGTTCTTTCTGAACATATATTGATGAATATCAAACAAAATAGAATCCTTTTTATTTTTGTATAAATTTAATTATGAGACGTTAAGATTCGTGTAGAAAATCAACAAGCATTCCTTTTTAAGACGAAATTACGGCAAAAATATTGATCGATTGAAGATACAAAATAAAAGGCTTTAAATTTCGAAATCATACCCAATGCGGACGTTAGATGAATGCAGCAGAAGCTTAACAAGGGAACTCAACTCAACAGCAGATAGATTCGGTTTCGAGTTTGAGGTCATTTCACCCTTAAAGAGTGTGGATCACAATTTAAATTAATTAATATTTCCAAAGCAGATCATATTATATCTCAATTAACTAAATATTTCTAATTTTGTATTCAATTTTACGTTTTCAATATGACAACTGCTACGGGAAGAGTAGGCGACATGAGTGAGGAGCAAATGAATGCTTTAGAAAGTGTAAGAAATATAATCTTTTTTCTTTTAATGCTATCATTAGTTTATGCCTTCATATAATTGTAAAAGAAATGTATTTGATTTTAAATAAATTTATTTTTTAACTTTCTAGAATTTATAATTTGTTTATTTAAGAATAAAAATAAATTTTATGTTCCAAAGCCGATGATATTCGGTTTTAACAGAAAATGTATTTTTGTGTTTTATCTTATTTTTCATAAGGCTAATCAAATTCAGCTCATGAAAATACAAAGGCTTTAATGTATGTTTTTATTTATTATTAAAATGTTTAAAGAAAGGCAAGATTAATTTTATTTTTTAAATGATATAATTTCATAAAATTATATAATTTATAGATGAGTATAAAAGTAAATTACTAAATTGTTAAATATTCATTTTTATAAAGGATTTACATTAAATTCAGAAAAATCCAGCAAATTTTTATGCATTACTAAGTAAAAAAAAGTTTTATAATTGTTATTAAGAATATCATAAGCTATATATCAAGCTCTTTAATTTTTCAAATTAAAAACTATTGTGTATTCCTAAATAACATAAAATATAACCTTACTAACTTAATGGTGTATGAATGCTTTATATAATTTATAAATGTCTCTCAATGAGATAAAAGTTTCTCTTAGCATTTACTAACATTTAACTAACATTTTCCAATTGCTTATCTGCCTTTATTTGTGTTTCATTGGCAAGTTCTTTTATGTCTATTTTGAGCAAGAATTTTTTTTTAGAAAAATATTTTAGGGATTAATTTATTGTAGGGTAGAGTACTGTAATTGTTTTTATCAAAATTTATAACAATTAAAAATTTGTATTGAAATATTTAAAAAAAAATCTCTATTAATTATTTTTAAAAATATGTGAGTATTAATGTTCTACAAAGAAGATTGTATGGTCTAGACCTGCCAAATACATATAGTACTTTGAAGGACACTAGTGTGCATTATCAGAATGACTAAATTTTATTTAATTAACATCTTAGTGAGATTTTTGAGATTTTCATGATAATTCTCAAAAATACTATTACAATGGATTTTTATTTAGTTTTAAAATAGTATTAATTTAATTAATGTAAATATTTATTCTTGATTTAGATCACTTTAAGGATGTTTCTAAGAGTATTTTACAATATTTTTGTTACTATTCACGATTGTTGCTGTTAATTATATTCCTTGTTACAACTAATATTTCACTTTGATATATTTTTTTTTCCGGTCAATATTAATGATTACACTGTTATTTTCCCTATATTTAATAACATTTGGTTTTGAAACATATCTTAATTATTTTTTTTAGTTTAGCTATTATTAATAGCTAAACTAAAAAAAAAGTTCAAAATTGCTTATTTCTGAAGTTTAGAATCATCTATAATAGGCTATTATAGATGATTCTAAACTTCAGAAATAAGCAATTTTGAATATTTTTTTTAACCGACACATATTTAAACACTTTTAAATTTTCCTTTTTATTTTAGCATGCTGATTTTTTTTTAAAAAAAACAAAGAAATTATTAGTTGAATAATTCTCAGATACCTTATGTAAATTATAAAGTTTATTTTGTAGTGTGCTTACTGAAATTTGGTTTTTAAAAACTTAACTCAACTTTGTATTATGTTTCTTTTTATTTATTTATTTTGTAACTTCAAACTACTTCAATATCTATATTTATACAGAATGTTACTGAAGTAGATGTTTGCTTGATTAATAAAATATTAATAAAACTAAATATATAAATTTATTATAGCAATATTTAAGTATAAGAATGAATGTAAGAACATATAGAAATTCATTAATTATAAATCATAAAGTGTTAGTATTATCTTAATATTTAGTATTTAGTAGATTAGTAAAGTCGATGTAAATAGTAATCCTTGACCCTACATAATTTGGCCTTGCATAATGAGTACTAATAAAAATTTTAGAATCATACATTGCCATAAGTACATTTTGACCAATTACAATATCAATAAGCAGTTCATAATCTTTTTTAATTTGAGTAGGTTATTAAAAATAGTTATAGTACTTATATTTTTAAAAAAATTTCTTCCAAGAAATTTATTATTATTAAGAGAAAAATCAATATTAAAATGCTTTGGGAAATGTAAAATTCGTGAATTTATACTTGTATAACTATGCTTAATTGGAAAATTCTACCAAAATTAAATGAATTAAATATTTTCATATCTCATTCTGTTACTTTTCCCTTTGCCAGGTGCAAGCAAAAAATCTCCAAATAATGTAGAATTCCCCCAAATTTTTTAGTAATTTTAAAGCAAAAAATCAACTAACAATGTAGTATTCTGCCAAATTTCTTTGGCAATTTTTGCATGCACCTGGCCCCCATTCTTTATAAAATATTATTGCTTAAATCATTCTTTTAAATTAAATATATATTTATTTTATTGGAGCCTTTATTTTATGCTACTCAAATACTAGATTATTTTGAATTTGGCAAAGTATATTGATTATAATAAATTGAATGTATTTGTAAATCACTGTAATCTTCATTTTTTAAATACATTTTTATGGTAATTAATTTTATCAAATTTTAGAATGCCTTACATGTCTTGTGAAAAAATTTCACTTGTTATTTTCAACTATTAAACTTGAAATACTATCTAAAATGTTTTGCTTTTACTAATTTAAATTGAATAATTTCATTTAATGTCTTCTTTACAGTTTCGATCTTCAATGGAAGATATCTTAAGACCAGAACATGACGACTATTTTTGTTTGAGGTGGCTCCGAGGTAAGCAGATTAAGCTTAGATTTAAAGTAATTTACTGATTTGTTATTTTTTACCAATTTAAATGTAATAAAAAAATTCATTGTTATAATGTTGTAAAATCTGCATAAGCATTTGCAAATTGAATAATTACTATTTTTTTACTAGCCTGCATTTTGTAGTTTAAGGAGAGGAAAAAAGGATTGGATTTCTTTAAAATTTTGATTGCTTAAAATTATAGCTTGTCACATGATTTAACTGTTTAAATATATTAATTTAAAGCAATCATATTATATTGAATTTTTGTTGATCTTATTTTGCTATGATTTTTTGTGTTTGACTTGATACTTAAAAGGAAGGATAATGTATAGTAGTAGTAACTATGATCTAGATAAGTTTGTTCTGGTCTTAACTGCAATATTTTTCATTTTATTTCTATTATAGTCTATATTGTTATATGTCAACAACTAAACAGCTTTATTTTTTTCTTATTTTCAGCCAGGAAGTTTAATGTCACTGATGCAGTACAGATGCTTAGAACTGTAAGTGTTAAGTAAAAACCATACAAAGATATCTTTTTTATGATGTTTTTGTTATTTCTTTTTCATATATTTTGTTAAAAGAACTTAAGCTCAGCCAATCATTAATTATAAATGTAGTAGTTTTAGTATATGTTACACATTTATACTTTCTAGAATTCAAAAATGAGTATTTTTGGAGAATTGTTATTATTTCCAATTATAGAATCTACTTGATATAAGCATTTTTTTTGTAACTTTAATATCAGAAATATTATTCCATTAAATTAACTTTTTTAATGTTAAATTTATTTTTAAAGCATTTTTCAAATTCTGTTTTCATGCTCGTAAAATCATTTAGCGTTAAATTCTTTTCTTTATTTCTAAGTTATTATTTATTTAAAAGTTTGTTCCTTAATCTGTTGATCATATACTAAACATAAAAGTTATGTGGTGTTTCTTTTTATGATTCATTTCTTTTCTGATTTAATTATTTTTCTCGTGAATTGCAAAACAGCTAAGTTGTTCTGATATTTGTGTACTTGTTCAAAATTAATATATATGGCTCAAAATAATGTATTATATAGCTATGCTGTTTGAACATTTTTTATTCACACAACTAATATCTACTCAAATATTTGTGTTTTAGGCATTTCTATCTTCTAAAAAGTCTATGCACATTTATCTTTAAAAAAAAAAAAATGCACCTAGTTTTGATTTTCAGCAATCCATATAAATTTTAAATTTCTTTTTTAAGTTTTCTTGTAATGTATAGAATAAGTTCAGAAATTCTTTCCATTTTTTGCAGTTTCAGATAATTTATTCTTTGAAATAAAATGGTGAATGTATCTTTTATATTTAAATGTCTTAGATTATGATAGTTTTAACTATTAGAGCCATATTTTATATAATACAAATATATTAGATGCATGTCTTAAAACTTTGCATTAAAAAAATTTACTGTTTGAATAATATTATATTTGTTTGTAATTCATTCTTTAAATTAAATCCAAATTAATCAGAAATTTAATGCATATTCAGCTTTTGATGCCAATTCATTTTTTGTTTAGAATTTACAGTGGCGTAAACAGATTGGAGCTGAATCTCTAATTGATGACTATGAGCCTCATGAAGTATGATTCATTTGTTTTTATTTATGATATATAATTTTATTTGATATATTTTTTATGATATTAATCTATTGCTTTATTAAGAAAAATTGATTTTCAACTCATAATCATAGTTATAGGAATTTTAAATGAGCTGTATAAAATGTAAATTTAAAATGCTTCCTTCACAAATTGTTTTTTGTTTATTTGTTTGTGTATAAACAAAAGTGTATTGATTTGTTCTTACACTGCTGTTGTCAAGTATCAGTCTGAGTCGAGGGTTGAAGATCTTTGTTGGACAAAACTTTTTTCAGGAACTTTGTTCAATTTAAAGTATGAATAATATCATGAACACACAATAATATTCAATATGAAATTAGCAATTGCTTTTAGCCACACATTGGCTGACGATAAAGATGTTTCTAATTTCTCAAAATTATCTATAATTTTTTTATTTATTTACTACAAGATGATTATAATAGGTATCCATAATACTCTTTGCTTAATAAATGTTTGTAAGTAATAAGTAAAAATTAATTTTGGTTCTTTAAGTATTTATATTAAATATATTTTATTTAAATGTATCATTTTTATTTCTAAAATGTATAATATTGTGGTCAACTCTGAACGATGAATTTCGAAATATTGTACATAATACCAAAAATATCAAATTCAACAGTTGTCAAAATTAAAACATTGACCCCTACATACTACTGACTGTTAAAACTGTTATATTAGGAAATTAAGCAGAAAAATGTCTTTTCTGAATTTTCATATTTTAATGAAAATACTATGTGAAATAGTGTGTCATAATATAAAATAATAGAATTTATTAAAAAATGGATACACTTCCTCCGTACCATCCTATGGGCATAAACGTTTGTTATAAGATTTGAAATGAATAGACTATATTTATAAAAAAAATATATCAATATTATGAATTTTTATTACATTATTTCTTACAATATATGTTATTTTCTCATGATAGCTTCGTTTGAATGTGTAGTAGTTTGATTTTTACTCTTAGGTACTTGCAAAATACTTCCCTGGTGGTTTAGTTGGACATGATAAAGAAGGTTGTCCAGTATGGATCATACCCTTTGGTCATATGGATATTAAAGGTAATTATTAAAAAAAATTGACTTTTGAGAGCCTGTTACTAAATCAAGTTATTTGTGTACATTTTTATAATTTATTAATTGAATTGAAAGTATTCGTTATAGCTTTAGTGAATATCAACTATAGTTTTCTTTAAATAATTCCTTTAAGTGAAAAAAATGTATGTAAATGTCTTTTAAGCATAGACCTGACCATTAGTGTTTTCCACCTTATTCCTCAATCAATAATCACTAATATATATTATTTTTCAACCCTCAGAAATCAGTATTCTTTGCTTACTCTTTCACTCTGCAGATTTGGGGATTAATAAAATTGAAGAAGAAAAACCCTAATAATAAAAACACAATGAGAATAAAAAAATGAGTCAATAAGTGAGAAAAGTTTAATTTGGGTCTTATTGCACATAAAAGCTTTTCTTATGTTTGATTTTAAGACTGAAAGCAGCTTTTTCTTAATTTGAATTTACAAACCATAGAGTTGCAGTTCTATCTAACCTAGCTTGAAACACAAGCAACCAATTCCCTCTCCCCTTGTCACATTCAATGTTAATCTTTGTTTTCATATTTTTTTTTCTTTTATTACTTTCCTATTTCACATTGGTATCTTATAATTTTTTGTTTTTGTTGCCTTGATGGAAACATATTTGGTTTATTATATATTCATTTTCTTTTGTTAGAAATTATATCTAAAAAAAGTACCTAGATAAATTTCTAAAATGTAACTTGAAAACTTTTGTAAGAAAAAATATTTTTTTATTAATAATTATATATATAAATAAATTTGTAAATCTGTATGAAATTGTATTTTTACAGCTTTCATTTAGTGGCAAATTGAATATAAAAATACAAGTCACTCTAAATAACATCAAAATTTTATTTTGAGACCAAGAATGGCAATAATTTTCCTGCGTGTTTATCTTGGAGTTAATGCATGAGTTATTGATAGTGGGAATAATTTGTCATTCTTATAAAAAGGAAAATTCTGAAAAGTTATAAGACATTTAATAGATATAACAGTAATTGATTAAAACAAATTTCATATCTGGCTTTGAAATTTAAAAATTTGAACTGCTTATAGGAAAAAAAAGCACTTTACAAAATGCAATTTCTTTATAAATATCTTTTGCATTGTTAATTTGTGAATTTACAAGCTGCCTCTGAACCTGGCACATATCTCACTTGAATTATTCTTTAATTTCTATTTAAAGATAAGTATATCTGAATTAGAAATCTTTAGTTGCCAGTATGTATATATATAATTATATATATAAACTCTGATTCTAAAATGTCATTTATTGCTTATAAATTTTGTTGCAATTTTTTTAGGTATGTTTTATTCAGTAAAAAAATCGGAATTCATCAAATATGTTGTTAAATTGATGGAAATTAGTGAACAAGATATGAAAGATCAAACAGAAGAAGTAAGTAAAATATGTGATTTCAATTTTTTTATTATAAGGCTTAAACTTTTTAAAAGTATGTAAATTAAGCAGGAAATAATGTATTGATCTATTAGGTATTTAAACTTTTGACTAAAAAATAGAAAATGGAAGATTTTATTTATAAAGGTATTTTCTGTAGTGTATTACTATTTGATTATATTTTCCTCTTTATGAATTATTTGTGATTTTTAGCTTGGCAAGAAAATTGAAACTCATAGCATTATTTTTGACATGGACAATTTTACAATGAAGCAAGTTGCTTGGAAGCCAGGTAATAAATTTTTCTATTGACACAGTCATAGCACCTAGCATTTCAAAGCCTTTTTCTTGTGAAAATAATATAGGAAATGAGATGATACAATATTTATTAATATTATTTAAAATGTTTTGTTATTTGTTAAAAAATTTCAAAATAATAAAATTTCCTGTTTAAAAGTGTAACAATTTTGTTTCACCTGATTAGTTTTAATTAGCATTTCATATCTTTCTGATATTGGTAGGGACATTTTTGAGTATTTTACTTATTGGGATTACTGGACATAAAAATTTTAGACTGTTTTCATTTATTAAATATCTTCCATTGGCTCATCTCCAATTATCTTAATATAGTTTAACAGTGAGAAATGCTTATTAAAATCTATCAAAACTACTATAGTCTTTTGAAGCATCTAATTCTACCATACTTAAAAGTAATACTGAAGTTTTGATTAGAGAGAAATTAAATTCACCTTATTTCTAATGTAAATGAGTCAGTTTTATGTCTTGTGATTTAATTTGTGAGATGTATTAAATAACTTGTCATCAACCTTATGTGGAAGGAAGGAGTGTGTTGGAGTTGCTTTATCTCTATATCAAATTAATCTTTGAGAGTTCTGTATTCTAAATTTAATCAAAATATCTTTTTTTATTTGAAAACAATGTAAGAATATACAGTGTAATACATACTGTTAGAATAACTGAATCAATATAATACTATCTCTTTCTTGGACTTAATTGAAATATTATCAGTGAAATTTAAATTATTATGGTTATGGATATTGATTTTTAAAGTCTTTTATCTATTAGAGAATGATTAATCACAAATGTTATTAAAAAACTGATACATTATAAACTTTTAGTAGCCACTTTTAACAAGTAGGAAAAGAGTCTATTTGTGATAGATTTAATAATTATGTATTCCTTTCCAAGCAGTTTGTCTTTATTTTGCCATTTATTAATTATTTTGACGTAAGATACCATAAAATTATATATTTTATTCAAAATATGTTTTTTCATTCTAAGAAGTGAAACAAATGAACCCTTATTTTTTAATGCACAAATTTCCTTTCCGTTTCTGTAAAACTTTTAAACCAATTGAATTATGATGCATAACAAATTATTCTAATACTGCTTTGCAATAGAAACAAGAAAGAGGTAATTTTAATATTTAGTTTGGACAAAATATAGAATGTTGCCTTTTCAACAACCTTTCTAGTTGTTTATGCCTTAATTGGAATTTAAAGCAAAATTAGTGCAATATTTTTACTCATAATTTTAAAATTGTTGCTACTATTTTCCATATTTTATCTGACATATATTTCAAATGAAATTCATATTTCTTTTCTACTTATAAGATGTTGCACTTATAAAGCTCAATATCAGTTGTGATTAATTTTTCCTTTAATATGGTGGATTAAAATGGGAATAAATTACTAAAAAATTTTAAAATTTCTTTCCTGAAAAATAAGTAGTGAATATTTAATCTTTAATACAAAATTAATTATTTATAAAGAAAATTATTATGACATAAAATAATTGTTATGAATTTAAGACTAAGCAATGTGATGGGTTTAAGTCTATTGGATTGAACATTCAAGATAAGTTTTCTCTAAAATTGATAATTTTAGAGCAAATTATCAAAATTGGATTTTAATTTTTTTTTATCAATTAATAGTCGGTTGAAGCAGTTATACAAATTCCTGTCCTTCCAACATAGCCTTAAGATCTTTGCTGAATGTCCTTTGTGCAAAACAGTTATAGCTTCCTCCAGATCATATTCTTAAATGTTTAAATTTTATAATTTTTGAGATTTTAAGTAATTAGCTTTTATTTTTAGATTTTTTAGAGATCTTTGGTTTTATTGAGGTGATATAGTGCAGCTATACCACCTGGGATCAGAAACAACTACAGTTATACTTGAAATGTTTTAATCTAATGAATATGAATTGGGTTTTTTACTTGATTCAAAACCCCATTCTATAGGTTTATGTTGATAGTATTGATGGTATATTTTACAAATTTTCAATTATTGCGGTTCAAGTAAAAGAAGATAAAAAATATTTAAAAAATAATCTATCATTTTAAAAAATTTTTGGCTTTCTGTATCTTTATACATAACTTCTTACAATTCATTTATTTTGACTTTAGCTGTTGACATGATGACTCATCTTGTTAAGGTCTTTGAAGATAACTACCCAGAAAGATTGAAAAAGGCATATGTTATTAATGGTAAGCATTTACATTGTTATCAGTTATAGTATTTTCATAAATATAGTTTCCTAATATTTATTTATTTTTTACAGCTCCTGCATTTTTCCCAATGGCATATGCACTTATAAAACCATTTTTGAGTGAGGAAACTGCTAAGAAGATACATGTATATGTCAAAGGTATTTTAAATAATAATTTAATTTAATAATTTTCGTTAAATGTAATACAGCAAGAATATCATAAACTTATATATGAATAAATATTTTCTGAGTCTATTTTTTAATATTTAATTTACATGAGAATTTTATTCTTTATTTTGACTCAGGCTTTTTTTTATTCAGTTGCAAGATTATTAATCCCTTGAACTTTTCTTGATTTTCACTGAATCTACAACTTTTATGTATTGCATTGTAATAGAAGAGGAAAAGCTCTATTTTAAAATTATGAAATCTAGCTTTAATAACTTTTAGATTTTTTTAGCACTTTTGATGTTATTAGTCCCCATCCAAGTTAATTCTTATTATTTTTTAATAATATGTTTGGTAATTAAATGAGCCCATAATGGTTGTTAATGACATATCTCGCAATAGCTGTGCTTCCTTAGCATGCCATATATAAAAATTTACAATCTGTAAAAGGTTAGAAAAATTACCTTACATCTTTTTTAATTTGATTCTGTTTCACTTATATAATAACATCATTTTAAAAGTGAGATTCTGGTCTCTTTTTAGTATATCATACCAGCAATATATAGATTAAAATTTTTAGCTAAACAGTTTTTTTATATTCTTTAAATAGTTGTGTATTTTGTATCAAGTTTTTTTTCTTCTATTTATCTGGAATAATAATTATATTGATTTATACATTCATAGTTCTAAGAATATTTTAGAAAACTGTCAACTTTAATTTACAGGTGTCAAATTTTATTTATGTTTAATTTACTTTAATATTAAAAAAATCTTTCTGTTAATTGCTAGTTTTTAACATAAAAAATTCTAATTTCAGACGTTGCTACAATTAAAATTTCATCAATTTAGAACTTTAATTTTATTCTTTAATTTAAATATATAAATTAAATTTATTATTTTGCTCTTTTATTTATGATCCTGCAATATTAAAAGATTATAAATCAAATCATGGTTAGTACCTTCTTAAATCAGCAATATACAATAATTTTTTTGGCTTTAGAATTTTCTACTTTTTATTATTTTTTTTAATTATATTGAAAGACCTGAATTTCTTTTAATTTCAAGAAGTATAAAGCCATCAAGGTGTCTTGAGTTTTATCCATTTTAAATGGTCTCTATTAAAAGTTAGTTACAATGAACTACATTTATAGTAATTTTTAAAATCAAATATTCACTTTTAAAATGTATTATTAGAAAAAAAAATCTTTGAAAAATTATTGGTAAAACAGCTCTGCAGATCCAATAACAAATAAAAGTATTTTCTCAATACAAACCTACAGAACATAGAACAAGCTGAATATATATATATATATATATATAGAACAAAATTTTTAGTATACAGCAGCATACAAACTCTGAAATGTTAGTAAACAAATATTGTCCCACAAAGTAGTCAGATAACTGATGAAGATGAGAGACTTAACACAAATTTTTACTTCTCTCAAAACATCTATTCTTATTCACTCTCTATTAGTTTCAAAGATATTATAGATGCAATGCTTAGCACATGATTCAATCTCTCTCAATATTAGAAAACACCACTTGGTATATGATTAAATACTTGATTCACTAATCACTTGAGCTCAATTGAATTGATGCAGGATGCATAAACTTATGAAAAAATTGGATTGCTTTGAATTCTAATTGTCCTCTTTCCAAAATGAGCCTTCCAAAGACTGAGGTCATTGATTTAACACCTTTTTATTAGCCATAAAACTGTCTTTCTTACAATGCAAAAAACTATGCTAAAAAGCAATTTTACAAAGGCATAACTATATCATAAAATGTTAAATTCTTCTAATACATATTTGAATATTCTTTGGCTTTTTTTTATGTTAAAGGAATTTATTTTCAATTTATTTTTCTCCTTATTTGCTTAATGTATTTGACTTTATTTGCATTATTAGAAAAACTTAGCTGATTTATATTTGTGTAAATTGAAATATACTTGATTCTATAGCATATTTTTAATAGGTGCTCCTGATTTTCAATATATTTACTACATTTTCTTTTAAATTAATTTTATTTGCTTTTTGTTGTAGCTTTTTATCTTTTGTTTGCTTTCATTTTTCTGGGAAGTAAAATTTTGCTCAAGAATGTTTTACAACTGACTTCTTTAATAAGATAAAAGCAATTGTTGAAAAGGTAAGAAAGTTATTGTAAGTCTTTCAAATTTCTATATTATTATGCTCATCAATTTTTAACCCAATAAAAGTTAGAAAGAGTATTCTAAGAAAAAATTATCTTATTGAGATATTTTGTTACAATTATATTTTGTTATTCTGTGAATGAACTTGTACAAATGCAATGATTGCTGCATGTGTTTTTGTTTTTCAAATAAATTGCAATCTTGTGTCTCTAAATTACAATGCAATTAGTCTTTTTTTTCCTTGAAAAATGTTTAGTTAAAAAAATGAGCTTAAGGATTGACAGCATTTATTTTGTACAGTATTTTTTTTTAGATAATAGTATTTATTTTTAAATTTAAGGAAATTTAACAGCAGCTAACTTACAGGAGTGCCAGTGATTGCACTCATGATTAGCTTTCAATTAAGAATTCCCTGGAAATCCTATTGGAAAGGTCCCTTATGTGACCATGTTAAAAAAATCAAATATAGTACTTAGTCTTATAATTTTATATGTAAGAATACAAATTTTAATATATAAGTCTTATCAACACAAGAATTTGGGATACATTTTATGAAAGAATATTTTCAGAAACATGGAAAAGTGCTGTGTTTGAAGATATTGAGCCAAGTGAACTGCCTAGCCAGTGGGGAGGAACTAAACCAGATCCTGAAGATAGGCCTTTGGTATGTGTACTGCATCATGAAATTTGTTCAAAATTATTTCTTATTTTTATATTCTTCAATGAGTTAGTTTCTTCGAAACACTTTAACTCTTTTAAATGCATTAAATAAAGAGTGATTTCATTCTTCATAATATTTTATGAAACCTTAATTTTGTGTGTGTGTGAGAGAGAGAGAGAGAGAGAGAGATTTAAGTTTTATGTCGTTATATTGATGTTTATACTGAAGAAAAATAATTTTTTTTGTTATTTTAGGACAATAATAATAATAAAGATTAAAGTTCTTAAATTGCAATTTAAATATAATATTAATCTAAAAATCCATTTGCATTTTTTTATACAGGGCATCCAAAAAGTTCCCGTACTGATGATTTGTGAATTTATTTTACAAAAACAATAGGTTTAAAAAGAATTATTTTTATACCAATGTTAAAAAGTACTTTTAACATAATTAAGGAAAAAAATACTGAACTTATATTTATAATAAATGTTCCAAAATATCCACCCCTTTCTTGGAGACAAAGCTGAACTCGTTTGCGCGCACTTTTCGAAACACGTTTTAAAATGCTAGGAGTGATTTCTTGTATCCTTTGGGTAATTGCGATTTTCAAATCATCTATTGTTTGAGGATCACCTTCATAAATTTTTTCCTTTAAATATCCCCTCAGAAAAAAGTCCGGGATGGTCAGATCAGGGGTTCGAGGTGGGCAAAATTTGTTTGAGATAAGTCGATCGCCGAAAAAAGCTTCAAGCATGTCCATTGTTTCATTACTCGTATGGAAAAATTTTATATACTTGAAAAAAAATCATGGAAAATGATTTTTTTTAAATTTGGAGTACGGGAACTTTTTGGACACCCGATATATAAACATTTAATATTAATATGTGCTTCAAAGGCAAATGAAATGAGAATATATAGCAAAATGAACTGCCTTTTATGAGCGGAGAAAAAAATTATTAATTTCTTAAAACTATATGCCATTTTTTTTCAATGAAGTGATAAATTTTAAGAATAAATTATCAAAAATTCCTTAATAGGTTCTTATGGGAGGGCAAGTTCCTGCCTCATTTTACACTGCCCCTAGTCGACGTTTGTCAACAGATACTGATTTAACAAAAATTACTGTTGAGAAAAAGTCTGTCTATCCTGTTGAACTCACTGTTACTGATGTTGGCTCAAGTCTGACTTGGGAGTTTCAAACAGAAAATTATGATATTGGCTTTAGTGTTTGGTTCAGACCAGAAGGTGGAATTGCAGAAGAATTGGTCCCTTTGCAACGTGTCAATTGCCATTTGGTACCAGAAGATGGAATGTTAGTTTGTGACAAACCAGGGAAATGTAAGTAAATGTAGAATGAATGTTCTTCCTCACAAAAGTGCTATAGCATGTACTTTTTATTTCATATTTCCATAAAAATAAATATTTTTAAATGAGCAAATACTTGTTTGAAAAATAAATATCATTTATCTAGCTAAAGTACTAAAACTTTCAAATATAAATTTTAAAAAGTAATTGCAAACTTTCTGATTTTGAAATCATGTAATGTATGCCACTCTTATTGCTGCAAAGAAATGAAATTATGTTTATTACTTTATTCTTGGTTTTCTTATGTTTAATTTTATCTATTCAGAAATACACTTTTTAAATGCTAAAAAAAAAAGAATGGTTTGATTAAGGGTTGTTTTTCTCCCCTTATTAGTAGAATTCATGTCAGTGAACCAGGGAAAAATGATACAGACTTGCATATATATAATTAATTCTTATATATATAATTAATATACATTCAAGCATTATTAATGGCCCGCCATTATTAATTTTATTTAATTGGCACAAGATTTTCTTGCGACAAATAACGAATTTGCAATATTTAATCCCACCCTTTTCTTCTGAAATTTTGAAAATTAGATAAAATATTGCTAATTAAGTTTTGAAATTAATATAATCATTGAAGCTGATTTTTCTGATGTTTTAATTCTCAATCTGTTTTATTTCTTAAATATTAGAATAGTCTTCAAATAATTCATAATGTCAAGTTCAGTATTTACTGAACAGTAATCATTAATACTGATTGTATAATTTATTAATAAGATATAATGAGATCTTTTTTGTTATTGAAGCATAGTTTGTAGTCTATAATAGTTTTCTTTTTTCCCCTTCTTCGAATTTTAATTGTTTTAAAGATGTGCATGCATAAGTGACCTTGAAAAGTTACATCTTTTTAGGTTGTATTTCATTTTCAGTTTACTTAAAATTGTGGTAATTCTCTGACATTTCCCTTTTAAAAACTCTGAGTATTTTTTTTCAAAACAAAAATGTATACTGTTAACAAAATTCAAGTATTTTCAATGAAAGGAAAAAATTGATTGATAATCGATGAGTACTGATTATCAATAGATTTTTTTCCCTCCTCCACTGAAAATATTCATAGCATTCTGAGTATATTAAATAATACTCACCTCCCAATTGAATGTGTGTTCAGTTTGCAGAACTTGATAGTTTAAATCTGTGAAATCAACTCATTACAGTTTTATAATTTTGACTAATGACTTCTTGAAAATAATCTAGCAATAAATTAACAAATGGTGTTCCAATGAGAATGTTTGAATTCATTTATGCTTTTTTTCCTGTCATTTTTTAGGTATTTATTATTGTAAATTAATGTTTCACATGTTATATCTCTAAAAAATATTGCTTTATTGTAAATTGTAATATTTTTTATAAAAGCTAAAATAATAAGAAAAAATCTACATTGGAGGCTTTTTTTACACATTTGTTTATCAATTTACAAAAATCTTTTTATATAATTATTTTATTTTTAATTTTAATTTATACTTTTGTCTCTATTTTGTTGAACAAAAGTTTCAGAATGTTACTTTGGCCTAATTTGCTTAATTATTGTACTGTATCATTAAAGTTTTCTTGTTAAAAATTAAAACATATTTTTCCTGAAAATATTTATTGTTTGCATGCAACATTCCCCCGTCTGCATTCTTTTCTAAGTCTTTTCTTATACCAGTATAATAATTGAACATTTCTTAATCATCATGAATAATACTTGCATAATAAATATCAAGCCTAATATGCATCTTTTTTAGGGGGGGGGTGAAAATCTCCAACAATTACTTTCTTGTAGTAGAAAAATATATCTTTGTTTCTAAGGTCCTGTCGAAATTCAGTATTTCATTTTTGTTTCCTATTCTGAAAAAGCAAACTGATTTTTTTAAAAGTTAAAGCAAATAATGATCTAAGTGCATAAAAATTAATTCAGTGAGCCAAAAAGCAAAAGTACATTCCATTCTCTAAGCTAATAAAATGCATTTGATCCTAACACAAAAGTAATTAAATATTGTGGTGTGGTCAAAAAGAAAATTCATAAAACATCAATGCAATATATAAAAGTGGGGAAAAAAATTCATCTTTATAAAAGTAATTAAGAAGAAAAGCTTGCAAATTTGTCCATTATGAATGCTTTATAGTAGAGTTATCTAACTAGTTAATACATTAAACACTAATTATCTAAAAAAGTTTGGGTAACTACAATTATTTATTCCTTTCCTCTGTATACTGTTTAATTAAAAGTTTGCATATTTTCCCTGTCTTCAAAAAAGCAAGAAAAATAGGAAATTTCATTAATAATTTCATATTAAATAAAGCTGCTTTTCTTAGAAAATATGTCACATTTCAGGATAAACAAGAATAACAAACTGGACTTCAGTAAATAAAGCTTGTCAGCTGTCGGTGCAAAAGCATTTTAATTGTGAGAAGAAAATATTTTGCTTAGTTCATTTCTATCTACTATAATTTACATTATATCCTTTACATTACTTACATCCTTATTGTTATATTATATCCTTTCTTTTATTATATTGGAATACATATAATGTTCTGGGGACTAATGTGGGGATTCTTGAAATTGTTGATAAGAAAGATGATGATGAAATTTTATCAAGATCTTACCTGGATAACTACTACAAATGGGTAGATTTCATATAAGGAATGTATTTTTAAAATGTAGCTATTGCATGCAATAACTAAGATTTTATTTAATGTGTGCAATAGCTAGAATTTTTAATATAATATGAAATGTGTATATATATCAAACTGTATAATCTCCTTCTCATCCAATTCTTTTCAATTTTTACCAGATATTTTGAAGTTTGATAACTCCTTCAGTTGGTGTCGACGCAAGCATATCCTGTATCAAGTCCAAGTTATACCTCCAAATAATGGAAAGAATATGAGTTATAATTAAACAAGAAAAATATATCATTGATTTCATATTTCAGTTGTCTCTCATAATTGTATGTTTATCCATATTCGTGTTAATTATATTTGGACAAGTTCCAGTGTTTATAGTTCCTGCACTTACAAGAACGATTATTTAAGTGCATTATCTTAAATAAAAACAAACTTTCTGTAATTGTTCAAAACTTTTTTTTAAATTGCGTTATTATTTATTTAGTTTCTTAATAAACTAACAATTTTTGATGCAAAGATGTATTATGAAGAATATATAACAGTTATTTAAAAAGTAAGGTACAAGAATTTATTGTGTTTAAAACCATTGTTAAAGTGGAAACAATGATAGATGTTTATCCAACTTTTCGTACAAAATAATATAGTTCATCATAAAAGTATAATTATATAATTTAAAAAAATGCATCTGCACTATTAGATTTCATGGTAGCATACATTGCTATGTTTAGTGTATTTCTAAATTTTTCTTGAAAAACAGTAAATATAAAATATTTATGTGATTTGTAGCAAAAGAATTTTCTTCTTTATTTTACTATTATTATATGACTTTCAAAAGCAATAAAATAACTTTTAACTGTTAATTCATTAATATTTAGTTTTACATATTTACATGTTATTTGAGATAAGCAGTTTTTAAGTGTTAAAGCATATTTGATGTATATTTTCTTATTAAACAACTTTTTTGAAATATATTCTCTAAACTTATACATTTTACTTGTAATTTGTAAATTAGTGATTAATTTCCAAGAAATTTAGAGAATTATTTCTGCGATTGTGACTGTTGGATTTAAGAACAGTTTTTTAAGCCTTTTCTTGCACTGAGTTTTAATTTCATAAAATTCTGGATCTTTAGAGATCTGTTTTTGAAATGAATTATTAAGATATGAGTAACTTAGTGTTAAAAAATCTTAAATTAGAATTAAGGCTTATTAAAGAAATATTATATTAAAGTATTAAGTGGCCTTAGAACTGTAATAAATTATAGGTTATGTTGATAATGTGTGTTATATAGAACTTATGACAGAGAAAATAATTTAAATATTTGATCAATTGAGGGCTTTGTGTCAAAATTGGCTTGAAAACTAATTTCACATGCATTGTTAATCTATGAAAAATGGTATTAGCATAAAGGTTAATTTTTTTTTCTCTCTCTTACTGGAAATATCCCTGATAACATTTATTATGCAATGATTAAATGTACCTTACTTCTTAGACTGTTATTTGGAAACAAATATTAAAAGTCTAATACAATAAAATTAAATCGCGAGTTTATATTGTAATATTTATTGTAATATCCATTAATTTTTTTCTCTTATTTAATTATAAAAAGTTAAATTTAAAAAAAAACATTGATTGGGTGATAACTTTTATAGATTTTGATTGTTTTTATGAAAGAAATGCTCAGTTAATATAAGATTTTACTTAATTCTTTTTACTAATTTTAAAACATTTAATTTTTATTTTTTAAAAAAGCAATAAAGTTAGTAGATTAGTATTATTTAATGGTATACTAGACAAATCTAAGAAATAATTTATTTTGGTGTATTGATGAACAAGAATTTTCAAATAACAAGTACATTAAATGTTTATTTTTTATTTTTCTTTATATAATTTTAAAGTTGACAAGAGTATGTTACCTCAAAATATTGTATTAAAAATTATTTTTTATTCTTAAAATATCTAAAAAAATTTCATAGTGCAAGTAACTAACAGATTTACAACATGTTAATAATAATTTTTGTATATGGTTAGTCCCTTATTGTATAACTGGTTGTAATGGTTGATTTAGTTACTGGGAATGGTATCAAAAAAGTCTAGGGGGAAAAAACTGTACAAAACAGTGCCAAATTTCATTTATATTGTTTTGAAGTTCAGTTGCTTATAAAATAAAATGTGGCTATTCAGCTCAATTTTTTTTTCATTATTATAGGTTATATTTTTTATTTACCATAATATGCAATTACTGTTTTAATGGAAAAAAAGCATGCGATTTATTTCTGGAAATTAGAATAAAATACATATTAAACATTTACTCTAAACTTCTTACTTGTGATATTTTACGGTAGAGCAAATTTTATATTAAACTAGAAATTTATGGGAAAAGTGTATATAAGTTAAACTGTTATAAATTTTTAGTGAAACACAATGGCTCTAGCAGTGGATGTTTTGTTGCAAATTAGATTAATGTTTAGATTTTGAAGCTTTGTTTTGTATCAGAAATCCTAAAAAACAATGAATATTTCAACTTGGGTTATATCTGATGTAGAGAAAAAAATGGAAATCGAATTAATGTGCATTCTTAAAAAGATTTCCTTTTAAAACTACGAATTGGTTTTATTTTAAACATTTTCGACTGAAAATATTAATTATTGGTGCTTAATTGAATAGCATTTAATATAATTCAAATTCTGATTCATATGATTTCAAACTGGCTAAAAGCTGCAAGACTTGTGAAATATCATTGCTAGCAGTAGTTTTATTGAAGTAAATGAATATAATAGCTAAAATGTTAAAAGCTATGTTGTTGGTGTTTCAATATCCATACAAGTAATAATTATTCTGAAAATCTGAATGTATTGTCTTATGGTGTTTAATAAAGTGATAAAGCATTCTAACATTGAATTCTAAGATGCTACTCTTTGGTGTGTCATTTTCAAATTCTTTCATATTTGATGAGTGCGCTATATGTGCCGTAATTGTTGAATATTGTACACATTTGCTTGTGTGAGAAATACTCAATGTTCTAATCTATACTACCAATGTTGTCTGATATTTTCAGTGTCTTTGGGTGTATAAAATAAGAAATTACAAGGTTATGTGTATGTACATGTGATGTGAATGTTAACGTAATATTCATTGTTAAAAGCCTTACCTATAATTTAATCTGACTTTGGGCTTTACTTTTCTGACTTTTGCTTTTCTTTATATAAGAAAATACTCGTGATACATTTTATATCAGTTTTCTAATGCAAGCATCAATTGTATTTGCTTTAAACTCTTTATTACAAATAATACTTTAAAATTAAGCCTTAGCTATTAAATTAGATTAATAATATTTTCGCAAAGCTTCTAAATTATTTTATTGTGGTGATAAATTTTTATAATTAGTTATCTATTTTTTCACTTCTTGCATGCCTTAAGTTTTTAAAGCACTGTTGTATAAAAAGTTTAATCTTATAACTATGCATAAATTTACACTTTGGCTCTTTTTAACTATTTTAATGTGGTTATAGAAATGTTGAATATTTAATGTCATATACTAATTATATATGCAGGTTAGTTTTCCATTTTAGAAAAGCACAAAACATGGAGTCCTTTTAAGTCAGTGCTGGTGCCATTTTTTATAATCATAGGTATGCCTGCAAAGTTGAATTTTGTTGTACATGAACTGTCTCTTAATTGTAAAATTTGTTGGTGTTCATACCTCAATAAAAGAAATTTTGTTACTGTAAACTAGTAATATATTACACTTGAATTGTTATCCCTTATACCACTACATTAAATAATTATAGTTTTAGAAAATATATTTGTGACTCCATTTTTTTTACACATCAAAACTAAATCAAATAAATTGATATTGAATGTTACTTTTTATGCAAATTATCAAGTTATATGAAAAAATATCACTGTATTAAGTTTAATCTTTATGGAAGGCTTGTTATATATATTTATATTATAATAATTAAATAAGAAGGATTTTGTTGGAGAATGTAGTTATTAATTTATTGAAAAAAATTAATTCTTTAAAATATGCTCTTAGTGTAAATTCATATATAAAATTTTAAACAATATATTTAGAGTACCCTATTTAAAAATTATCTTCAAATATACCAATTTGTGATAAATGTTTAATAGAGGGGCTTTTGGTTTCTATTAGAAAACTACATTCATTAGCATACAAATACTTAAAAAGTACTTACATCAATTTGAATGTAGATTATAACCCTGTTAAATAATATTTCTTATTTTTCTGGAAAATAAAACATTAGATTTAATGTATTTGCAGTCTACCTCACTGAAGCAATAATAAATATTTTTTGATTTTGTTAGAAGGCAATCAGTAGATTAATATTTTAGTTCTTCGGATCTGTATCATTTTAAGAGCTTTTTAGATATGTCTTCAGAAATATCTGGCACCAGCTCTGCTTATAGTAATTGTGCCACAAATGTCCTAGAAAAATCAATTTCTTCAGGAGTTTGTCGCCTCCAGTGATAAACAACAACGAATATTATTCCAAGTTTCTTGAGACTATAAATATTAAAATATTTCATTGTATCTGTGATGGTTATATAAATATATATTTATTATATATATATAAATATCTGTGTGAAAATGCATAATTGTTTTTCCAATTTACTGCTCGATAGTAAACGAATCTTGTATAAATATTTCACGTAAGATTTGTTTATAAGATTGTTTCTTGTTGCATTGTTTGGAAGACTTATGTATTTGCTGTCATTATTGTTAATAATACATGGGCAAAGTGTGGCTAGAGCAATAAACTCTTCCAAGATATCGATTTTTTCTTCATATACACAATAACTGAAAGGAATATTACAAACTTTTTTTGTTCTATTTCATAACACCTTAGACATTTTTTCTATACTTCATACTATTTTTTAAAATTTATGTAGTTTGTTTGTTTTTTTCATTGAATTAATGTTTATATATATATATATATTATATATATTATAATAAAAATGCAGCTCGAAATGCGTTGCTAAGTGCGAAACTGGATAACGGCTTGACCGATTCGGCTAATTTTTTTTTAATATTTTCGTTAAGACACGAGGATGGTTCTTATGGAGAGAAAAAATTAAAAAAACTGCGTGGAAAATAGTTAAAACGACATTTTTCTTACTTTCCCGCCAAAAATCTTCATTTCCTTCCCCCACACCGAGTGAGATAGCAGGAAGTAATAAATTATGATTTGTTTAGAAAGAAATACGGGAAGTCAGTTGGTTTTCATATATAGATAACGGGATGTTTAAAAAAGAAAGAAAATGGTTTCTTTTATTATTAGTCTGTATGGATATTTAATCTATGTCTGCTCAAAATAAAGTCATAATAAAGTAATAAATAAAGAAAAAAAAGAATAACAGAGGGCAAAAAGGATTTGTAGAAAAAAAAGAATAGAAAAATAAAGAAAAGAAGGGTGTGTGTGTGTGTCACCATTATTTCCACTGTGCGCGGCATTATACAAGCTGTTTTTAAACTTTCGCATCTCTTGAAAACCAATTGTGTCTTTATTTGTTTCGTGTGTTTACATTTATGAAAATTTGAATCTCATTATTCTATTAATACAGAATTTTAGACCTTTCCCTCCACCATTTAAGTAAAATATCAATTTCAGGACAATCATTGCTGGGATAGAAATAGAAAGATGAATAGTACAATGAACAGAACATCTGAAGAAAATAATGCTATAAATGAATTATATTATTATCAAAATTTATTTGGTTAAAAAATATTTTGGTGAAAAACTTGTTATGAGACACAGCTACATAAAATATTATATGAAAATTTTAGCGAGCATTCATACTGGCGAACCGACTGGTTGCCAAAGGCGGCTAGTATATATATATATATATATATATATATATATATATATATATATATATGGAAGTTAGTTAAAATTGTTTAGCTTTACTTAAATACAGTAAACAATCCAATTTAAAATAAAAACTATTGTTTTATCTTAATTTTTTAAAGTAGTTAGTGAATTAAATAGTTATCAAAAGTTAACATAATTTTTCTAGTACCTGGTGATATTTATCTAATTAAAAATATTTATGATAAAATATTGTAGAAGCTGAACTACTACATAACAACTATCAGAGCTAGATATATGGCTCCTATGAACACTTTAAAACAAGCTAAGGTAGGTATAAATGAAAATTCAAAAATTTGTTTTATTTGTGAAAATAAAAGAAAATTATTAAATATATAAGTACTAAACTAAATAGCATCAACTAATTGGACTTAAAATTAAATCCTATTTTGCATTCAATTTATATCATAGCAAATCTTGTCCATTATGATTTTAATATTTAAATTAATATGTAAAAATAAAGGATAAAATCTACTGACTAAATTTGCATTCAAACAATAAATTAAATCAAACCTTAAAATTTCACTTTAAAAAAATTCTTAGAGGAAAGCTATTTAAATTGCCAAAAGAAAAAAGAAATTACAAGCATTTAAAATCCTTCTATACTTACATCTTTCTTTAATGATTCAACATTTTTCTCCTTTGCTCGCATTATGTATAATTCATTTCGTGGTGGAAATAGAAGAAAAAAAATTATTATTAATGAATTTTTTCTTGAACAATAAGTCAAATTGATATTTTAGCATTTTTATATGCTGGTTAATTACATTCTTGAATGGTACAATATATGGAAACTACAGCCACTGACATAAAAGTATACTCTGAATTTTAGTAAATCCCAATATTTAAAATCAATTTATAAGAAATTATCTTTTTAAAATTTACATATACATAATTTGGTGCCACTTTTAGAATGAAAATGACAATATTAGGTCCACAACATAACGTTGCAAAACAAATGCCATTAATTTTCTTAACGAAAATCTTATTATTCTTTTAGAATATCTTCTTCATTCTCAAATTTTGGCTATCAAGATCATAAGATTTCACTATGGTAATTTTGAACTTTTTTTTAGATTATTGATAAATATGAAATTATATATATATATATATATATATATATGTTTTTTTATCAAGAAGAAATCGTCTTCTCCATAGATATTCCAAAATAAGTACGCATATTAGTACAATGTTTCATGCAAACAATATTTAAAATTTTCAAACACAATAAATAGCATTTAAAAAAAAAAAGACTAAATCTATGTTGATTCAATTCCTTCTTAATTTAGCTAGGAAATCTCACTCATTTCAACATTTGAAACATTCTTGTTTAGGAACAAAACTATCTTCTGAAATAAAAAATAACAATGTCAATTTCCAAACAGATTAATTTTCAAGCAAGATATATCATGGTGAGAGGAAGATCTAAACATCAATTTTTTTCTCTATTTCTGTATATTCCTTTTAAATAATAACTCAAATTATTTTTGTTACTTTTTAATTTGATGCACTTTTAGTCATATTTTTATTCAATAATATCCTGGAAACCTTGCTAAGGTGTCAACAGATTTGTGTTCTTTTATTTTAGATTCCCTTTCATAACTATATCAATAGTAAAATTATTTGAATCAATATTGGTGCATCCATTGTATACATATGGCCTATATTGTAATATCTTAAGAAAAATGCCACTGTATAATTACTAGTTAATCAATTCCAGTTTTTTAATATCCTATAAAAATTCTTAATGATCCTAGTATTCAATTAAATGCTCTTTAGCCAGCCTTTTCCCATGCTAAATATACTGTGTTTTTTTAACTAATTTCAAAATCGTAAACTCAATAATGAAAAAGTTGATAAAGCACCCTGTAAGCTCAGTCATGAACAAATTGATAAAACACACCCTGAAATTCCAGATGATGAAAGATGTCTCTAAAAATCATATAATTCACTTAAAATATGGATGTTCTTTGCCCAATTATTTATGAAATTAATACTTGTGAAAATCTCTAACCATTTATACTGGAATTAGGTACTCTCACTTCTTTTTATCTTGGATAATATTTAGTTCTTTGAATAATATTTAGTTTTTCTAATATCGTTCTTTGAATCTTAATTACGTATCTTGAAATTCATAATTTTTATTTTACTTTTTTTTTGTATCCTGTATAATTTTGCACTAAAATCAGGCAGGAAAAATAAATAAAACAGAAAAAAATTGAGCTACAGGCATTAAAATCTAAAAATACAGATTCAGTATTAATCCTATCATTTATAATTTACTTAATTTTCTAATTAGATAACATATCTGTTTTAAGACATTCATTATTTAAACTTTTATTATAATATAAGGGGCATTTGTGGTATTGTAGCATTTCTAAATAATTTTTGCATTTTAAATTGATGCTTTCACTTAATTGCAGATTTAAAATTCAGTAATTTGATGTGTGTATCAGACTCTTTATTTGAACTTTTAATCCTTAAATGCAGAATTCTTTGTTTTAAGTTTTAAAAAATTGTTTATTAAAGAAAATCATAAGTTACTTCAAAAATTTAGGTAATAATATGGTATATTTATTTTGCAAAAAGTAGTATGAAGATTTTTGGCAACATACAGTATTTCCAAAAATCTATTTGATATTTTAATATAATTTTTAAATACAACATATTATATATATATATATATATATATATATATATATATATATATATATAT
>JAOUZG010043272.1:4409870-4455631 GCA_026289955.1 Argiope argentata
TATATATATATAAATAAGCAACCAATTTAAAACACAGGATTTTTAAATACAATATGTATACTTTAATTGATAACTTACCCGACATTAGATGAGATGTAATTTTTTGACAATTAGATAAATTACTCCTATATAGAGACACAGAACTTCATCAACCCCCACATTCAAATGTAAAAGAAAAAAAAAGATACAACTTGCCCCCCGAAAATGTTTTTTATCCCTTTCACACGATTTATTGTCAATGATTTTCAATGCACATTTGGAAACGGATATGCTCATTAAAAAATTAAGAATAAATTAAGTAGAACTTAATTGAAATTATTGTCAACAATATGCAATTAAGAGTTAAACAGGAGAGAACAATTACAGAGCCTTATATGTTTTCTTCATTTATATATTTTTGCTTGATTTTAAAACCTTTCTATATAAACAAATTTGAAGACTTTCAAATTTCTTGTTCTAACCTTTTTTCTTAATATTTAGCAATACCTTTTATTTTTAAAAGACATAATAAATTCCAATCTAATTATTACCATACTGCCCTAATGCAAGACAAACATAGTTATAATTTTTTACTGTAAAAATATAATTAGCATAGAGGATTTTGAACTGTTCAAAGTCGAATATTAACAAATTTTTAGTTCATCAGCAAGTTTTAAAATAACTACAAGCTTTTGTGTTAATTTATAAACTTAATTAAAAGAAATATCAAAATTAATAGAATATCATTATTAATACAAAATCAAAACAAAATTGATAAACATCATTGAAGTTCTATGAAAATTTTTATTACAGCTCCTTTTCATAGAACATTACAGCTCCTTTTCCCCTCAACTAGGTAATCAAACATTAACAAAAATGTAAGTCAAAGGAAATAATTATGAATAAAATAATCTGATGAATTATAATATAAAAACTTGAATAATTATACAAGTTGTCTTTACATTCATTTCAAATAATTCTGCGTTAATAGGCTTTTTACAATTTTGTATAACTGAAATGTGGGCAACTATTGATGAATAACCCTTGTAAAATAGGAATTTGCAAAATTTTGTGTAAGGAGCTGCATAAATCAGTATAATCTAACTTAGCAAAACTCTAAGAGAGTTTTTGTGTAGTATTACATAGATTTCCAAGCTCTATGAATGAGGATTTTATATAATTTAGTGTGAGTCACTTCAGCATAATTATACATGAGTGATCTTAATATAAAATTCATCCCTTTCTATGGAGCACCACAAATATGGAAATGAGAAGTCCCACACGATACTTCTTGTTTTCCTGGTGGGTATAGAAATGAGATGGAAGACGGCTACTCCCAAAGGATGATGGGATGTATCTCCTATGAGAGGAATTGTAACACAGCCAAATGATAACCCTTGTGATATAATCATAGTTCTTGTTAAAACTATTCAAGTCATTCAAATTAAAATGAATGCTTTATGATAGAGCAGAGTAACCTCTAGTATTTGCAAAATTCAAATTTTGGGTGAGATCACACATTTGTAACTAAATAAATAAGTATGTATACAGGATAGAACCTGTACAAACTTTCTAACCAGTCTTCTTTTGTATTAAATCATCAGCAAAGCTTTATAGTTAATGAACCAATTTATTTTTCAAATTTTTATCACCAATACATTAAAAAAGGTAATTTATCAAAGCTTTCAATGCATAAATTTTGCTTTTAAATAAAAACACCAATAACTTAAATAACGTCAATAAGACATTCAGAGCAACATGTTTTTAAAACATTATCAATCCAAAAAGGGGCATCAATAAATAGTTATACACATATATACTTTTGCAAAATGTTCAACAGTTCATAAGATAATACGATGCTCTACCCAAAACAGAGATGGCACCATGTTAACATGATAACCTTCACAAATGCATTTAATAGCAGAGCTTGAGAAGAAAAGTAATACTCTTCCATTAGATCAATAGCAGCAGCTGTCAAGCCTAAGAATTGGCATGAAATGACACATTCTACAAGTTGAGCAATTGCCAAATGTAGCAATGGCTGCATAGATAGAAAACAAAATCCCAAGTTTCTGGTGTTTATGATTGCAATAGTTGGCCCATTTTAACTGCTGTTGAGCTAACAGAAGAATTCCCCAAGACTTTAATATCCATCATTTGAGAAGTCAATTTTGGCATAATCTGGATACTTTTCTTTCAACAGTCGACAAGTTTGAAGATGATCAGCTCTTCCATAACCCTAAAAATAGTAAAAGTATTTGTTGTAGAATGAAAATTAAATTTTTAACAATTACATGAAATTAATAATTTCATCAATTACCATTAAGAAAGAATTACCATTTAAGAAAATGGTAATTCTGAATGTTTTGATAAAATATCAAAATTAATTTAGCACTGTTCCATTATAAATAGGTAATAATCTGATATTAATTGTTGCATTCTAATTCTTTATAATTTTAATTGCCTCTATTATAACATTTAGAGTTTACACTAATTTAAATTTAAGGTAAATTATTAACTGCTTTTTGATAGCTTTTATTTGAAGAAAAAATTACATAAATCTTACAAATGTCAGCTTTAATAATATTTTACATTAATAAATTAAATTTGCATATAATTCTTAAAACTAATTAACCTCTACCTCTTTCTATATTATACAAAATGTTTCAACATACTATTTAGAAATTTCTTAAAGAATTAAATTGCCCAATGGCAAATTAAAATCTTATAACACCATAGAATACGAGCCATTATCCTCACATGGTAAATGATAAATAATTAAAAATAAAATAAACGCAATTGTTGTTTTAGTACATGCAGCAAAATACTGTTTTGCTGTAATATAAAATATCCCATAATTTGCACCAAGTCATTAGCTAGCACTTATGAAAAAATATTGCCCTTTACAAAGATGTAAATTTAAATCCAAAATTTAGAAATAAGTAACAAGTTAATGTCTTTTGAAAAGAGATGAGTTAATAATGTAAACAATTTTGTTCCCATCACACTCTCTGTTTAGGGTTGTGAAATAATTGCCCTGTGAAAGTAAAAATATAAACAGAGGGATGAAATGAAGATTTCATACAGACCAAGAAATTAAAATAGAAAAAAGCAAATAAGATTATACACTTTCAAAAAATTTTACTTAATAGCCTCTACTTATGTCAATAAATGTCTTAAGATTTCATTTCAGATACAGTGGAGTTTTAAATCTGGAGACTATATTGTAAGAGACATATGTGCAAGTTGAATTTCTTTCTAAGATACACATAACTTTCAATATTATTAAAATGTTACACTCTTTGTTATGCTCTTTCAAAATTGGAATCATATGCATGAATTTTGAACAATCCTTCAATATTTTGATATTATTTATGAAACTGTAACTGAAAAATTTGAAAAGCATAAGCAAACGTTTCCATATGCTGCAAATTCTACGAATGGCATCACCAAACTGTAATAAATTCTAGAAATATGTATTTACTTATCTAGACAAAATATCTTATCAGATTTCAGGTCTTATCCTGCCTGTTAAAAGGTATTTAATGGTTTTTCCTGTAGTGGATATAATTTAACAGGCCTATATGCATTTATCTAGATGGAAATAATTGTGGTATATTCTTAGATTAAGTTCAGGCACAATTTTTGTTTTAACAAGTGTAGTACTTGCTGTTTCATAAAACACGGGTAGACATGGGTAAAACATGGGTATTGGGTAGGTAGAGAAAACAGTATATCAGCACTTTGCTCCTGGACCAAGTTCTACTCTGAGTGATATAAACTATTTCAGCAATATCTTTCATTATCTAAGAATGATATATCATCATGGGTGAATCAAATGTAGTAGTTCCAATACCAGAAAAATTACCTTTTTCATACTAGCATACCCAGAATAAAGTGAATGATCAAGCTATCATGGCATTAAACCAAGTAGTAAGTATTAAAGTAAGAACACATTTAAGTACCAAAGTGGATGCAAAATAGACATCATTATGGTGCTGCTCATTTAATCCTCCCTCATCAAAGAGGTATGAAACAGCTTCAAATATGGAAACAAAGCCACATAAAGAGGCATACCTACAGAAAATGGTGCCAAATACCAATTTAAAACAGTACCTTACCCCACTCTTTATATTACCCTTCCCTCAAATATTCTTACACCCTCAAGTAGGAGTTGAAATTAAGCCTAAATAGTTATATATCATTTTTGAACTAATACAGCAGTCAATCAATACATTTTAGTTATTAGATTAGTTGAACTTTTTATAAAAACTAATGTAAAAAGATAATATAAAAACTAACATGATAAGAAAAATGTATTTGAACCATATAAAATCATTTGAAACAATATTTTTTAATACAATGACTGATAAAAATATATTTTTTTAATACTTTACATACATTATATAGAAATATATATAATTATTTCAAAGATATATTTTATTATTTAAGATTTAAAAAAACAGGGCTAGTGTTTATTAACTAATTAATTTAGATCTGCCCAATGTAGGGCATATTAATTTAAAATATATTTTTTAAGTATCACATTTTTCACACAAATATCCGATTAAATTTCTTATTTAAATCTGGTTTTATTGGTTTAAGATATTAATATATCAAATATGTCTGGAACAAGAATTAAAAAATTTGGTTACAATCTTTTGTAATAATTTTTTTTAATTTTAATATTTTTTATGATGCCATTTAATGAAAGAGCCTTCTCTTTTAATGTTTATTATACAGTTCTATCAATTAATACTAAATCCATTTAATCCAAATCCATAATCTAATTTCCATTTATCTGTGTGTTGCGTCACTACTGTCCTTAAAATAAAATCTGCGGTTTATAAATGGTTAACTTAAATAGAATTGCTATTTTAAATATTTCACTACTATTTAAAATAAAAAGGGTTATAATACAAAACAAATCTTAAAATCATTTCAAAATTTTAACATTTTAAAAATCAAAGTGAATTAAAACCCAAGCAAAAGCTAATTATAAAAAATGTATCAATAGATATATTTTTTTTAAAGTGCCCTTTTTCAAGTTAAATTTCTGGAAACTAAAAATTGAACTTTCATATTACATTCAAGACTATTACAAATCATCAATTACTCAAACAAAACATTTCTGTTTGAAACAAAGTATCTTTTGAAAATTATAATAATGTGAACAAGGATAGCATTACCGTTGCAATAAAGTATTCGAAAATTTTAAGAAACATTATAAACATTAAACAATTTTTTAAAAATCATTTAAATATATATATTTTTTAAATCATAGATAATTTGAGATTACTTACTTGTGAATAACCATAAACATGAATAGTTTTTGCAGCAGGATCATGTTTTATGCGACCCCCACCAACACATTCACACTCTAAACCAAGTTTTTCAATATCAGGTGTGGTTACTTCATAGATGTCACCTTTAAAAAAAAAAAAATTAACATCTGGATTAGAAAAGTAACAGCAAAATATAATAATTTGTGGAACGTTCATGGATAAAATTTTAAGGAAAATAGTATATTTAATTTAAATGAATAAGGAGACTCCTATATTCCTTATAGTAAAGAATAATAGTATTAATGGTGCATTTAATATTAGAAAATTGGAATAAAAGAAAACTGCAAGATGGTAGAACAAATACATCTTCATATATAATATTAGGGTGCATCCCACTTTCTTTTGATTGGATTTGTGACTTTTCTCTTGATGACTCAGTTAAGAAAAAGGCCATTTTAGCTTTCCTGCTGGCATCAGACAGATTTCAAGACTTTTTGCGATATTCGTGATCTTGGTTTTCCGGAGCATACACCAGAGAACACATCTTCATCCCCCCCTTCCTTATTGAAGTGATATATTTAGGGATATTTGTGATCCTTGTTTCTGTTTAATCCAGCAAAAGCTGAGAACTATGTTTCTGGGGCATATGGCAGAGAAGAAACCTTCATTCCTTCCTTCTTTTTCCTATATAACTGATATAATAAATTTTTATAATATTTATTTATGAGTTAGAAATAATTGTTTTTATTTGCATATGTTCATTGCCTGGTAAAATATTAATTCACTATCAGAAAAAGTTGGATGAATTTTCAATAAAAAAAACTAGTTACATAAATTTAGACATTAAACTTTGAATTAGAAAGAAAATAGAAATACATAATAAAAATGATAAGCTTATCAAATTCAGTACAGATAGATGTTTGCTATTATTAAAATAACAGATCTGTTTCAAAATAAAAATTTATATTTTCTAAAGACAGGAAATTTTACAGAAATATTATATGAAAGTTTAATATTTTTTTTATTGTTTCCATCTGATTCAATACATTATTTTTGTTGCCAATGCCCTCCTTTTTTCTCAACTCATATAAAGTCTATGACAATAAATACAACATGAATGAATAGAATTTTTATGAGCTTTTAATATTTTTACTCAGGTAACATTTAAACCACTGTTTAAATAATAAGTATTATAAAAAGAAATAAAAAAAATGCTTCTTTCTGGTGGTCAACTTTCAAGGAACTGACCACACCCAATGCAGCTCAACTGCAGATATCATAGGAAAACTATACAAGGACATTAAGATAAAATATCTCAAATTTATTTATATTTTTTCAGTAGTCAACATCTACTCTTTTTGAATACAAAATCTACAGCAATGAATAAGATACAGAATCAAATCAAATAACTTGTAAACACATCATTTAGGAGAAGACAGGATGTACGAAAGTTCCGAAAACATTTACATTATCGAATAGTATATCAATTAAAAAATATTGCAAACAAAAATTAACATTACTCATATTCTACAATTTCGAGATTCCTGCATAATTTTTAAATAGATACACAATTCTGTATATATAAATGGGAATAAATTAACGAATCATCATTCAAAAATTGTTTTTTCCATCATGGTGCATCAAATGTAATTGATTATATATAGCAATCCATTGTTGAATAACTTACTATCTAAAAGAAAATATATGAATAAAATTTAGCACGTGCACGATGAAAAAAAATAGAATTTATACTTAACAATAGATATTTACCATGATAACCTGCTGAAGCATCACCTCTCACAATGAACTTGAAAATACTATCTTCATTATCTGGATCATATACTTTTACTAGAATGTATTTAAATGTTCCGTCGTCAATCTTTACTGATTCGACGGAATTCAATTTTTCTTCCATCTAAGCAAACTTTAAATAGGATTAGTTTGGAATAAAATGAATAAATAAATAATATTTTTCTAAGACTTAAACTGGCGGAGGAAATTTTTACAATGCAAGTTTTATTCGATTTCCAACCCAAAACAAAACTATTATATTTGAAAGCAGACCCAAACCATCAATGTAGTTGCCAACTTTTAAGAGTATAACTGATAGCATTTTAATAAATATAGTCTAGGGGTAGAGTTGCTTTTCGAAATTAAAGTCATCCTAGAGTTAAGAAATGCAATGGAAAGGAAAGGATAGAAAAACCTTTTTGTGACAAAAACGAAAAAGAAGTATGTGAATAACAATAGATATTTTCATGTAGATACCATGTAGGTAAAAAAATGATAATCTTCTTGTTAATTAATATGGCATACTATTGATCTAGAATATTTGATTTTCCAATATTGAAGCAGTGTTCAAAATTTTAAAAAGATTGCTATTTTTAAATATTTTTTCCAAATACGTGCTATTTCAATCCCACTTTTAATTAAAAATTATTAATTATAGTTAATTTTAAATTTATTAATTTAAGTAAACTGTTGACTTAATTTATCTATTTGAGCTAAATTTGTAATTGTAATTTTTTTTCAAATCCATTTGTTTAATTTATTTATTGGTATAAAGTGTTTAAAAAAAAGAAAAGAAAAAAGTGCAATTCCTTTAAAATTCAGTTCCATATGTTACCAATAGATGGCACCTTCAGAATGAATGCTAATAGATCCACGTCTCAGGAAATTAGAAATTATCCCGCAATTTTGGTAATATCCCAGGTAGCACATGCTGTAGCATAACATTGTACAATGTTGTGCGATATTATATAATATTAAACAATATTAAACAATATTGCTAATATTGATTAATATTGTACAATATTTGTGTGCTAATAGGAACACTTGAATAAAGTTGACTGTCAGTCATAAGGCGGGTTACAACCCTTTTTCATCAATTACTTTATTTTAAAAAATGTTAACTTTTTTTTAATATACATAGATTTTGAAAGTAGTATCAACATTTTCTTGAAACAACTTTATAGCAAATTTATGAGCTATTATACTTTCGAGTCTCCGAAACCAATGATTTCATTTCTCTTTTAAGGCCCTATCACACGGCAAAATACCGTCAGCACTTTCGTCGAAAGTTGTCGATTTACGCCCGCAGGCAACCGGTCAAGCAAGATTTCCGTCATCGTCAAATTTTTTTAACCAGCTTGCAAATGTCCACGCTAGTGAAGGAAATATCGCTTGCAAACGAAATTCAACCAATCACGTGAAACTTTGCCAGTGACGTAGTCTGCCAAGAATGGTGTGATTGGCGCTACTATAATACTAAAAATGCATGCATTTAATGTTACATGTTACTAAATACTAAAAATAGTTTCGACAGAATGAAAAAAGCGGAGTGAAACTTCGGTATCTTTTCCCCATTCCTTGGGGCAACTTATTACCCCCACTTATAAACAACTGGCACTACCGTATGTGGAAAAGTTCTTTAGAAGAATCTTCGAACTTGTGATGGAATTCTCAGAGATCCAACAGGATATTTTTAAGCAAATAAAAAAATATTAATGCTGATGAGAATTGTTCTCTTTTTGTGAAATATGTTTGACCATATTCAGTCTTTATTTATTCAAATAATAGTATAATCTTTTGATAATAGTAATTCCTTAAATAGTTTATTAATAGCTTCCATATAATTTAAAAATTTTAAATCCAATGTTAGAGTGAAAAATATAATAGTGATTTTAAATTTATTATATAAATTTATATATTATTATTATATATTTAAAATATATAATAATAATATATTTATTATAAATTTTTATAATAAATATATTATTATAAATTTTTTTAATATATAAATTATAATTTTTAATAATTAGTTATAAATAAAATAAATATTATTACATACATAATAATTTTTTTTAATAATTAGATGTTCCTGCAAAAATATTAAACATATTTTTTGACAAAAATTTAAAAATGATCATACTTTTATCATTGGTAAAATACTAATTCATCTTTTGTATGATAGGCAATAAAATTCAGACTTCTTTTTCAACATTTTTTTTTCTTTTAAACTTAACAAACTAACAGTTAATTTAGAATGATATGTTATTTCTGATTATATATTAGCATTGAGAAAGATGCATAGAATGACCACACATTTGGAAATCGTCAGACTAAAAAAGAAGTGTTTTATTGCTTCTTATTTCTGATGTAATGTGGAGGGCTTTTTATTTAACGTTTGGCAATTTGAAATTTTAAGAAAAACCTCTTTTTTAATATCCATGTAAAAATAAATTGTTTTAATACTTTAGCTTTGAAAACACTAAAAAACATATTTTATATAAACATATATTGGCATATTTTGGAAAAAATTTTTGATTATTATTATTAAATGAAGATTATTTAATGATTCCTATTTTTCACAAATACTGGAAATAAATCCACAAAGATTTTTAAAAACCCAGCTCTGTAGTTGCAAATAAAATAAAAACAAAACAAAACAATTAACACATTTTTTTAAAGAGTAACTTTAGAAGTGAGTGAGACTAAATAGTGTAATGCCTTATAATTTAACAATATTTATCAATTGAAGAATCATATTCAATGAATTGTTTTATAATTTTGAACTGGTGTGGAAAAATAAAAATTATTTAAAGGAATGATAAATAAAAATCGAGTCCAATACACATTCTCAAAAATTATTTTTAAAAAATAAAAAGGAGGCAAAAACATTCAATCAACTTTAAAAGAGTAAAAAATACTTCTGATTCAATGATATGGTAGTAATGCATTTAAATCCTGTTTTTATTTTTAATTAAAATTCCAAAAAATATGTTCTTAGTGAATTTTTTATGTCCTAGAATCAATTTCTTGCTCTATTTCAAATTCCTAACTTTAATTATTCGTACTGCGCGTCTAGATACAGTAGTTTTTTTTATATATACACAAAACCTAAAATTTGTCGAAATGGATCCAACAAATATCAGTTTTTATACAGACAAAAATCATTAGTTTTCAAAAGTTATTTAATTTTATTTTAAATGTATTGGCCCTCCTCTTCTGTTTTATTTATCAATTTTTGTTTCATTTGCATTTTTCTAGAAAAATAAGCATTTTTAAGGTACTTAAAAATGATTTTAAAATTTCAGCATTATTTATGATGGTATGCACCTTTTAAGCTTAACTAAATGTACACCCACAAATCATTTTTCTTTTCTATTTTTGTTTTAAATTTAATATTGATAAGATAAATTTATAGGAATTTATAAAATACAAACACAGAAGGAGGATTTTTTTCGCTTGTCATTATTAATACAAACATAATTACAAAACTGTTACTAAGAATAATTTTTTAAAAAGGTTTATTATTTTACAGAATTCATTGTTGCTAATTTTGATAAAAACATTGCAATTAATTGAATGGTACGATAAATATTTACAACAAATGACAATCAGATTGATACTATTAAAAATGAAAAAGACATTCAAAGGAAAACAATTCTAGAAAAGCATTTTCAAATTCTATAAATGTACAACTTGTCACATTTTACAATCCTTATTATATGCATTGTATTTAGCATCAAAAAATTAAATTTGAAGCAAACGTGATTCAATTCCAATTAATTCAATAATTTGTTAATAGAATTGCAATTTATTAAAGCAATGGAATTTCATTGCATTGGCTTCGTAATTTACACATCTACAAATTCCAAGATTGTTTGAATTTTTAAAAAAATTGCAGCTATTATTACTACCATGGGCTTTTACGTTCATTGAAAGCTAATGGGATCACTTAAAAAAATGTTCCCGGATTTAATTACAAATTCAAGCAACGTCTTGACTAGAATCCCACGAATTATGAAATGAGAAAACTGCAGATATTCACTAAGTAGGAGAAACGATTGAAGAGCGATAAATACACCATAATGTAAATCTGTTTTTCGGTTTGTCAGATAGCAAATCCTTAATTGACGTCACTTTCGTCGTCGTTTGCCACTTGACGCCACTTGTGTTTGACGTTATTTTGCCGTGTGATAGCACCAGATGCTATAATGTATTACATATCCAATTTTACTACCGGGTGTCCAAAAAGCTCCCGTATTCCACATTTGAAAAATCATTGTCCATGATTTTTTTAAGTATATTAAATTTTATCGTCTGCTAACCGTTGCATAAATTCTTTAGTTTTCATTGTTTGATTTTAATCGAGCTCAAGTTGTGCGAGAATAAAGTTTATGCTATTTTGTTCGGCATTGTGAAATGAGTTTATCACACAATCAAAGAATTGTGCTGCTTGAGGCTTATTTTGAATGTAAATCGTATGAAAGATGCAAAGATGTTTGGTGAAGTAAATATCCAAATAGTGCAATACCGAGTAAAGATACGCTATATCGACTCGTTCGACGATTTCGTAATTCTGGTTCAGTGGAAGACAAGCACAGGAGTGGAAGACCGAAAATTCTTACACCAGCCTTTCTGCAAGACACTCAACAAAAGATATTGCAAACTCCTCAAAAATCCGTGAGGTGTTTGGCACAAGAAATTGGTGCATCTCGTGAATCGACACATAATGCTTTAAAATACATAATGCATTTTTACGCGATTTTCATGCTTATCGCGTAAAAATAGTAAAGGAAATTAAACCTCTGGACAATAAGAAGTGGTTTCGTTATTGCCAATGGTTCAAGAGATTTATTCGTAACATCAATATTTTGTATAAAACATTTTTCACCGACGAGGCATTGTTTCATTTAAGTGGTTACGTCAACGGACAAAACTCTCGCTTTTGGCCAGCGATCAATCCTCATTCAGTAATGCCAAAACCTTTACATTTTCAAAAAAATTGGCGTATGGTGTGGTGTATCAAAAGTATTGATGGACCTCTGTTTTTCGAATCAACTGTTAAAGGTTTTGTATACAGGGAACTTATTCAGCAATTTGTGGCATTGTTAGGAGTGAATGAACTATATTCTTGGTTCCAACAAGATGCCATACGAGTAATGAAACTATGGACATGCTTGAAGCTTTTTTCGGCGATCGACTAATTTCAAAAATCTTTGGCCACCTCAATCCCCTGTGGGGATATTTAAAGGACACAGTTTATGGAAGTGATCCTCAAACAATATATGATTTGAAAATCGCAATTACCCAAAGGATACAAGAAACCACTCCTAGCAAGTTAAAACGCGTTTAGAAAAACATGCGCAAACGAGTTCAGCTTTGTCTCCAAGAAAGGGGGGGGGACATTTTGAACATTTATTATAAATGCAAGTTCAGTGTTTTTTTCCTTAGTTAAGTTAAAAGTGCTTTTTATCGATGGCATAAAAATAATTCTTTTTAAACTTGTTGTTTTTGTAAAATAAATTCACAAATCATCAGTACGGGAACTTTTTGGACACCCGTTATAAGTCATGCTTTTACAAGTTAAATAGAAATGATCTTAAATGCTTTTAATAACTGTACCTCAAAAAATGTTAGCAAATAAATAAATAAGAAATTTTATTTTAAAATGGCAATTTATTTATTCGCTTTACAATTTAAAATATTTTAAAGAAAAAAAAATCATTTTATTGAAGAAGTTCCAAGATGATTAAAAATAAATAGTTTTAATGCGAATATTATAATTTTTCCCATTAGAGGAGAATCCATATAGTACTGAAAATAAAATTAATATTATAATAAAAGTAGAAATTTTAAGAAAATAGAAATTTAACTTGTCCACTCTGATAGTTTGAGATTCTTTGTTTTCTTTTTCAAATTGTGGCAAACCAACAAGAATGGAAAAAATAAAACCTGTAAAAATGAGACAGAAAAATGATTAATAAATTAGCGAAACACAGATTGGACCTATCTGTCCTGCAGCCTACAGAAGTTCTTTGTTCGATGCTTACAAAAAAAGTGATCGATTTGACGACCAACGCACCCTTCTCTCCCACTGCATTTAGAGGAACGAGAACAATAAAAAGGAATAGACACTGTCAAGAAAGCGATCAAATCATCTCTCTCTCTCTCTCTCTCTCTCTCTCTTCTGAAAGCAATGAAATTCGCAAATTAATTATAACATCCTATCTGATTACTCATTTTTAAAAGCGAATTCCGATCAGCTTGGATGAAAATAGAAGTGAATGTAGAAGTTGAAGATCTTATAATTTTATCAGCTAAATTATCCTTTCAACATCGCATTCCTTTGATGAAACTGTAAAAAAGGTAACTCATATCTGTATGTAACAGATTTCACATTTTTCTTCATAAATTAAAAATGTATGTTACTTATTGGTAAAGTAATTTTTTCAATAGCCAGTCTCTGGATCCTTAGTAGCACACAAATACAGTACAATATTGACCAATAATCGCAATATTGTATAATATTGTGTAATATTGTTTAATATCATATAATATAGCTCAATATTGTACAATATTATTCTACAGTATGTGCTACCTGGGATATATATTTTTTCAGCATTGATAATTTCTTAACTGATGAGCTGTGACAAGGTTAGAAGTCGTTTTATTACAGCCCAGATTCTATCATTACTATTGAAGAAGTACATTGTTTATACTATGCAGAATTTCTGCTTGCGTTGGTCTTTTTTTAAATAAAATTTGTAAATTTTTGGCTTCAATTACTATTTTTCCATCCCCATTAAGAGTAAAACATCTCTTCAGTTGATCAATCAGTAAAAAACGAATAGTTTAATGATAATTAAGAAATGTAATAAAAGTTCGAGAAGAAATTACTACATATTTTTAAGCGATTCAATAAGTCCATTGATAAACTTCAAATATATTCTAATTGTCACATAAGCAATAAATAAATTTAATGTGATTTATAATGCCGCCCTAAAAGACCCAAGCAATAAATTAATTACAGATTTATAGCGCATGATTTAATGATTAAGAATTTGATTGAGACCAATTCAGCACAGTTAGATAGTTTTATTTTAATTCAATAACTATCAGTACGTCTTTAAATTCATAAAAATGAGAAATGTGTAATCAGTACTCAAGACATGCAATGAAGGTGTGCTTTTTTAAAATCATTTTTATAATGTATGATTTTTTTAATTAAATTATTATTTGAAAACTATATTGAAATTTAGTTCGAAAAATATTCAAATTATTATTTTTAAGTGAATTTGTATTATGTTTGCAACAATCAAAATTGTTTATAAAAATTTAGCTGGCTCGTTAATTTTATTTTTATGTTTCTTTATTCTAATTTCTTGAGAGTTATATAAATAGTGTTTTACTGTATTATATTACTTTATATGGTAAGTATTTAGGATAATTATGACTTTTCTTCCTTACCCCAGTTGGTTGGGTATCTTATTTGCCTTGTTTCTTTTTGCTTTAATATTTCATGTTTAGATGCATTACATTTATTGAGGAGGAAGCAAACACTTGAATAACATGTTACTACATAACATATTTTATTACTGATCGCTTCGGTTAATATGCTTTCACCAAAAGCTGAACATTTTAAAAACAGAAAAGTAACTGCACAGCAGCGCCACGTATCATAATCAGCTTTGATGTATCTTTCAAACGATTGTAGCAGCTATTTGTATTCCAGCAAAGTGTCGAAAAAGATTTTATTTATTTATTGAACTCGGTTTGAATATGAACACATTGTGTTATTTCTACGGATTCCGTAAATTCTATAATGCCACTCGCGAATTTTTCTGCATCACAGCGTCATATAGTTGATATTTGGTCAGATCACATGATTATTATTCTCAGATGATCAATTTCTTTGTTTATGATTTGCAATTTAGTTAAATAATATTTATTCAGTAAAGGATAAACAGCGAAGTAAAAATGTGTTCTCACTTTTCTGATCTATTCTTAAATTTTAATATTAAGCACTTGATTTTCATCAAAATTTTTATTCTTTATCTTTTTAATTAAACCACAATTCTTTTGTTTTTAGATTTAACATTAAATAGAAGTTATATCATAAATGCCATAAAAATGGAAAATTAAAATAATTTTTCAAAAATCATCCTTTTTTTCATCCCTTAAGGTGGCTGATATCAAATTACAAAAAATAAAGAAAATATTTTCATCTCTTTGATCTAACACACAACATTTAAATAAATACTGTCTTAATTTAATAATACATCACTTTATACCGATAAATTATAAATTTAAACCAATGTGTTTGGATTCGTATTTTTTGCTAACTATATTTGCATTGATTCTAATTTTCTCTTCTGACCGTTCAAGATGTATTGCGAAATTTAAAAATGGGGAAAAAATCAGAACATTTTGTTAGATATATTATAGTAAAAGAAAGAAAAGCTACTCGTTCGAAGAGAAATATTTTAGAATTGATTCTTTTATCTTGGTGTTATTTTTCGATCTGTGAATAGGAAAAATAACCAGCATTTTAATCACATTAAAAATACACTGTAAACATTTATTTTTGATATCTTATGCATGTATGACTTATACTTTGATTTCCACTTTTCTGATTTTAAAAATACACATAGTAGCTCAAAGAATTGAGAGTACGTCTTACTTTTAATTGATAAATCCGACTTTGAATACAAATAACACATTAACTAGAAGTCCATTTTTATTTTTACACTTAACAACTGCTTTCATTTAAAGAAAAAAATAAAGAAAAATCAACGAAAAACCTCTAAACTGAAAAATATCAGAAGCATTTTAAACAAACATTAACAGATTTCTGCCTCAAAAAAATTGAAAGTACACCAACGAAATGTTTGTAATATCTCACCAAGAAAGAAAGTATTAATATTTAATTGCATGTCTTTTGGCTTTTATAATGACTTTTAGACATTGTGGTGCTGATTCGACCAATTTTTGATTCTTCCTGCAACAATTGTTTTAAATAGGATTTGTTCCTAATTTTGTGTTTTTGAACCACTATTTGAATGTGGCCCATAAATATTTAATGTCATTGATATCAGGGTACTATGGTAGTGTATGTAAATGCGGTTTTCAATGAGAAAACACCATTATTTTAGCGTTACATGCATTATTTTTGGGTTCATTGTCCTGCTGGAAAATGAAATTTCCACTTAAAACCAAATTTTTACACTTTCCTTCAGATTGCTGTGACCATATAGTTCATCCAACTTGCTGCAGAAATTTCTTAAATCATAGTCAGAAATGTAAGTGCTGAAACCGTGCAAAATGTCATTAGACAAGCTGGGTATAAAAGTTAAATTGCTAAAGAGGAAACCTTTCATCAGATTGCAATTCAGAAAAAAAAGTTTGATCTAAAACTGCTTAGGATTTTAAAAAATTACCTTTTACAGTTAAAAATCGTGGACTCTATCATGATTTAGGGATGTACGGCTTAGTCCGAGATAATAAATTTATTTCTTATTGATGGTATTATGAACCATAAGGTTCAGTGAAATATACTTCGTAGCAATATGAAGGAAAGTGCAAAAAATTTGGTTTTAGGTGAAAATTTCTTTTTCCAACAGGACAATGAATGACTCCACGTAACGCCAAAATGATGGGGGGGGGGTTCATTGCAAACAGCATGTAGGCGCACTGCAACAGTACCCTGATATCAATGCCATTGAATATTTGTGGGCCACATTCAAATAGTGGTTCAAAAGCACAAAATTAGAAGCAAATCCTATTTAAAGCAATTGTTGCAAGAAGAATGCGTAAACTATTTTTAAATATCACCAGAAAATTGGTCGAATCAGCAGCAAGACGTTTAAAAGTCATTATAAAAGCCAAAAGACATTCGATTAAATGTTTACACTTTCTTTCTTAGTGCAATGTTACAAAAATTTCGTTGGTGAATTTTCAATTTTTTGAGGCAAAAATTTGCTAATGTTTATTTAAAATGCTTCTGAAATTTTTCTGTTTAAAGGTTTTTTGTTGATTTTTCTTTATTTTTACTTTAAATTAAGCAATTTGTTATGTGTAAAAATAAAAATATGTTTGGACACCTAGTTAATATGTTGCTTGCATTAAAAGTCGGAGTTATCAAAAGTTAAGTGTATTCTCAATTTTTTGTGCGACTGTACTATATATATTTAAACTCGCAAATAAAAGTTTTTAAAAATTATTTTCTATTTTTAATGTACTAGTTAATATGCAATATTTCAATAAAGTTTTATCAAATTTAATACTATATGATCTTAATGAATCAGAACGAAAAAAATTTATTATTTAATCCTCAACATAACAAAATAATCTTTGTGAATACACAGCAACATATAATTCTAGCTTTCCACAAAGCGAAAAAAAATCGTTTGCAAAATTCCAGTTTAATATGGATGAATGAATTACAATTAAATCAGTCATTCAAATGATTCATTTGGAGAGAAGCATACCTCTCTAGATTACCGAAAAACGATCATAATTTTTTGTAAAAATTATATTTGTAAGCAATTTTTAAACATTTTAAACGAAAAATTGTTTATTTAATTTTAAAATATTTTTCAGGGCACATGATCAGATAAATCTATAAATGATAAAAATGTGACGATAAAGAAACGAGGCACATCCTTTTTCCGGCGTAGAACGAGTGAATCTAAATTTAACCCAGCTGGCAGATAATAAACCTTCTCTTTGATTTCCGACAATGCTTTCACGAAGACATGAATTTTCATCCTATCAATTTCACAACTTAATATAATTTTTTTTTCTAATTTCAAATTTGGTGGAAAAATCGGAATAAGAAAAATTGATTTTATCCTACGTCCATATTGATGCAGTTAGCAAACCATTGAAAATAAAAAGTATTTCTATGTTTCATGCTGATTGTAAACTGTATGTTTTTGAATGCAGAAATAATATTTTTCATTTTATATTGAAGCATTATTTTTTGAACTTCAAAAAACGTTATTTCATTATTTACTAAGTTGTAGCAAAAGAAAACACAAGTTAGTGAAAGAGTTTCTAACTTTTTAAACATTGTAGATCGTTTTTTAAAAATCGAATTTATAATAATCCAACTTCATTCCCAGCATATTAAATTTTTTCCTGAAATGAAATGGCATTCGTTTCTTCTAGAAGAAGTTTTAAATGCCCAAAGGAAATTTTTAGATAGAAAAAAAAATCACATTTATCAATCAATATGATTTTATAAAAAAATATTTCTGATGAGCTTTTATGTTGATTTAAAACACGCATTAACATTTTTGTAAACAATGTAAAGATTTATTCTATTTAAAGTTCTTGTCATAAAACATTAAAAAATGATTCATGGCTTAATAAGGGCTCTACCCCACATTTAGAGAACTCCTGAATTAATGTATTAATAATCATAGAATTTTTATTAGTCAGATTAAATTTAATCTTAAAAAATAAATTTGAAATATTTTATGCCTTGGTAAGTTTCCAGTACCAGAACTAACGTTCGAACAGGTACGAGAACTGCCATGTAAGCCGGTATGGTGATGGTTAAATCATCCTGGACCAAACATCCCCCCCCTGTTGCGGATATTTGGAGAGATGATGCTGTTGTTATTTTCATTATTTGACTGCGGGTCCAAATTTTGAAATCCACTCCAAAATACCTGAAATCTTGTAATAAAATTCAATTCTAATATAATTGAGCGTGATTGGATAAACTAAAATTGAAAAAAAAAATACAATTAGCAATAAGGCCGGGATAGACTACTTGGTCGGGTGTTGGATTCATATCCCTTGGGCTGCGAGTTCAAACACGCCAGCCGAAGACTCTCCGTGCGTGGTGGATGGTGCACTCTAAATCTGTCATAGTAATTAAGTCCTCCATGTCGAGAGTAATACCACTGGAGGTACTGGGTCAGAGATGATCGTTCTGTGTTACAGATCTAAATTACGATCTGTGGATGAATGAATAAAATGCATGAATGAAGTCCGTACCGTAAAAAGAGTTTGTGACGTGTGTGAGCTAGAATTCAGACTACTGCCCTCGGGTGCTTAGGGATCCAAACTCTCAGAATCTACTGTGCCCCTTCTTCCGTTGTAATGATTAACACGAGAAAACAGCAATTAACAAAACGTCGCATAATTAACAGGTGCAATGGAATAGTTGGAAAACGTATCTGAAATTTTAAAGGTCCGATATTGGCAATAACAGCTCATTATCATTAAAGAAAATTAGTAAAATTAATCATTAATTCAATCGTTAGAATAGAACACTTTTAATGCCTTGTTACTGCGACGATTGTTGGCAATGGATAATTTCTAAGAAATAAAACATATAGTTAGTTCTAATAGAAAAAGTTAGTATATACATAGTTCTAATAGAAAAAAATGCTTCAAATGCTGTAAAGAATTATATTTCAATTTATTTTAGTCAAAAATTCCTAGTAGCACAGAAATACTGAACAATATTGATCAATATTCGTAATATTGTTTAATATTGTGGAATAATGTTTAATATCATATAATATCGCACAATATTATGCAATATTTCGCTACAGGGTGTGCTATCTGGAATGTATTGCGAAAGATGAAAAAAAAATGTTTACTATAGTATGGTCCTATTAGTTATATATTCTTACCATATTAATATCTTAAACAGAAACAAAAATAAAACCCACTTATGTGCCTTCCAAACTAACACAAAACGAAATTTTGAATATCACTATTTTGGGCGGATTTAGATCATTTCAATAGTTGCCTAAAGAAAGATAATCCATTTAACTGGCTCCATACCCTCGAGGTGGATATTAAAAAGTTTAAAAGAATGAAATTCAAAACTTTATAATTCAAATAATCTTAATTTAATAAAAATTTAAATTTTATACTTTGAGACAGAACTTCTCCCTATATATATAGATAATATCTTGTTCAAATTTTCAATCGTTAATAAAATACTTTTTATTCATCTACTCAAATCCAAGTAATTTTTTTTTAACTTGTGGTGATATTTGATGTTAATACAGTTTTTTCAAATACTTATTCATCCATTTTTATTAATTAATTAAAAACTAACTTTCTCGCCAAAAATCTCAATTTCTCCAACGCCAAATAAGTAACGAATTCTCCTCACTCGAGGTTAGGTTTAACATGTTTTCGGCCGATTATTTCAAACGATTCTGTTTATTTTCTTAATGTTTGATGCATTCATAATCAAGCATTGTTAATTAATCGATTTTTTGGATTCTTTTTGAAGAAATTTCGAATTAAAATTATACATGATAAAGAAAATTTAAAATTTGTAATCTGTATTGCGTTACCGCAACTGGCGTAGAACATTCACGCGTTTGCGTTTCCTCAATTGGCGCTGATGTGTTCTGAGTCTTTCTGATTTATTTTTAACGATATGAATTTGGTTTGGTTTTGTTTGGCGAGGTATAATTTTTTGATCAATTAAAAATTACTAAAATAAAATATTCATTGAATTAAGCAGGAATTGACTTAATTTTTTTTTTGAAACTTGATAATTGTTGCCCTTAAAGCAAATTATCCTCAACTCCTCTAAGCAAAAGTCATATGGATATTAATCAGGAGAATAAGGTGATTGTGGAATTATCGGAATATGACGTTTTGATAGATTTTTGTTACAAGAATTGATAATAGAACTGATGTCTTATTACAAAAGAATAACTACAATTTGGTTTCCCGCGAAAAATGAAATTTGAGTGCCTCTGTTCTTGAGTTATCTACATTATTTGAAGTCTGTTTGGTTAGTCAGTCATAAGATATTCTTCTCTTTTACCACAAGAAATGAATAATTCATTTGCATTTGGCAAAATATTAATGCATTTTATGAGCTTGGATGTAAAGTTAAATGCTATTAAATCATGAAAAAATTCAATACACATTTTCCTGCAAATTAACATTACAGACAATAATAAAATAAAGTATTTTTATGTTTTGTATTTTATGAAATTTTACATTCAATCTTCATTTGCAACAAAACATGTTTTTTACTGAAATATATGTACATTTCACACAATACGCAGAAAATTAAACTGCATACAATATTTTCCAATCCATAACTTTTTCGTACACAGGCTTTAGTTAACAAGCCGATGCCGTTTGTTTCAGTTCTTGGTATTCATTGTCTTTTAAAATGATGTTTTGATCACAACTTTTGAAGCTGGAAAGAAAAAAACAACATACACACATATGATAAAGAATGTTTATGTAATATAATTCACAATTAAATAATATCTGATGATTACCCGATAAAAAATTTCATTTTAAAATACAATAAAAAAATATTTGTGTGTGTAAAAATAAATTTTGTTGCTGTTTTTTTTTTAAATCCTAAATACTTATAATAAAAGGTGAAATTTCGTAAGATTAGATATAAAATTCACTAAATACTCAAAAACATCGAAGTTTTCAGATTTAAATACATGTATTTGAAACTTTTATCAAATGAATAATGTTGGACATTCAACCATGACAAATAAATCCATGCTTCAAAAAAAATGTCTTCAAAAGCTAATTTTTAGTTCCGGTCAGTGGCGTACAATGGAGGCACGGTCTGCATTGAGTATCAGCCTTAAGGAATTGATAAAAAATTTACTACTTATGTATAAATGTGCCTTTTTCTTACATAAAACAGCATATTAATTGCTTATAGCTGCCTTTTGTGATCTTTAATTACAGCACATTGAAGATGATGGATATGATTCTATTGTTGTAGTTAAAGGTCTAGGCACGAACGCTCGAAGCTATTGTTTGTAGCAGATAGCCACAACACAAAAGTAATATTTTTATATCGTAGATGTTATCTGGCTTATGAAGCTAGCGCCACAGTACTCCCCCCAACAGTAAGTCGACCGAGAGACGAACCTTTTAATAGCGCCAAGCTTATGCCGAGAGTGTGAGTGAATTGGCAAGCGAATGTGTGAGTTGATACGTCAAGTGCGTCTGCGACTTTATTTGGCTGCTGCGTCAAGTGTGTCTGACGACTTATGCATCAGGTAGATGGCGTCGCGACAGCTGCACGACGTTGCTTAATCAAGGTTACCAATGTGGCAAGGAAAGGTCGAGGTAAGAACCTGTGATGTTTTGTTTGTATTCAGCTAACAGATAAAAATCATATTTAAACAAAATTATTCTAATATTTCAAAAGTATACGATTCAGCAAGTATTAGAATTCCACATTCTAATTGGAACCATATTTTAGTCATCATTTTTACTAGAAAAAATGTCAACCGATATACTGACTTATATAATTCCAAGTATTGATTTTAATCTTACTCTGAGATGTATACGTAACTGTATCAAAATTTTTTGGTCAAAAATTTTGATGAATACAATGCCCGAAAAAGTAAAAAGATAAAATATAGAGCAACATTTATAATGAAAAACTGAGTCATCTTACATGTAATCTCCGTTGCTGTTCGTGATGGTAACAGAGGCAAGTCCAAATGTCTCGGCTCCCTTAGTGAACCACCCGTTATATCTCAAGTATAAGGCCGTCACCTTACTCAGGGATTTCATGACATCATTAACTGGCAATGCTAACACTTTCTCGCCACCAGGAGATAGTTTTTCGTCTTTCCTGAAAGAAAAAACAAAATTTTAACTGATGATACTGAAAGCAGGTTTCCATCAATCTTATACAAATTAGAATAGCATGGAATTATTCAATTATGAAATTTAGTCCAATACAAATCTGATGCTGCCAAAACTCGGATATCATCTTTGAATTTTTATTCTTCTGATTTAAAAAAATCCTTAAAATAATCAGCCGGACTGCTCTTTCCAACATTTTCTTGTATGCGCTTGTGGATGAATAAAAACTCGCAATTTTAGGATTCATACCGAGTAATACAGCCACTACAAAAAAATAATTACTTGTGCCTGTAGATGTTATCTGGCTTATGAAACTTTCACCACTTACTCTTCCATCAGTGAGTCGGTGTTAAGACGAACGGTACTAGAGTGTGAATGAGTTGTTGGCGGTTATGAATGCTGTTGTTTCTAATGCACTTGACGACTTTTGCTGCCGGTAGGGGGAGCCACAACAGTCGTATGAAGGTTGCTTATTCAAGGTTGCGAGTCACCATTTTTTTAGCCGAGTAACATAGCCTCTGGACAAAAGTAATTGCTTTCGTCTGGTATAGGTTAATTGGCTTATGAAGTTTCACTACACGCTATAAGAAAAGGAATTTTCCCATTCCACCATAATAAACTGTGGATCTTGGAAAAAACTGTCTATGCCACAAATTTTTAGATTTTCATTTTTCGAATCCCATAAATGAGTGTTATATGTTTCGTAGTAAATAGAAAACTGATTGCGCATTTCGATAGTTTTTTTTTCCCAACCGATTTAAACCGAAATTTAACACAGAATTATGAATGCAGTTATAGGATTTCAATTTTATTTACTTAAGTTATTGTATTTTTTTAGACGTTCGCTTCAGGAATACAGATTGCCAAATGGTCAACTCTATGAAGATATGGTCCGATCTCCACTTAAAATGTTAAGTCTGTATACCAAATGTTATGTATATAGCTGCTTGAATTTTGTAATAATAATATTCACTTGATTTCCTTCAATGAGGTAGAAAGACTTCTTATGCATGGACTTGGCTCAAAATTAGGTAATAATACTACATGCTAAATTTATCTTGTTTTTGAGTAAGTGTAATAAGAAATAGATGACAAATAAAATTTTAAAAATGCTTTTTCGGATTGAAGGAGGTTCTTAAACGGGAAATTTGTCAAAAGTCGAATTCCAAAAAATAAAAATAAATCAAAAGTTGATTTTGATTTTTTTTGATAATTACAATATTATCCTTTTGTACACTTTGTATACGAGAAATAAAATGATAATACTAAATATAGCATTAGTTACGACGCCTTATTCATTTTGCAAAAAATTAAAAATGAATAAATTATTATAAATATATGATATAAACAAAAATGTGTTTTTAAACTACATCTCTTTCTGAAACTCCAAATTTAGTACAAAGCTTTTAATTAAAAGACGATATTTAATTTCAATTATTTATTTCTTAACATTTTGGCGGATTAAATTTGCTGTTTTGAGAAGCGCTGATATATCAAAATTGCCATATCAAAAATCTGTCAATCATTCAATACTTCATACTTATTTTTTAGTCATTTTTAGTTCGGTAATCATAAAAATTATTTAGATATGACTCGGAACAAATGCTAAACTTCAATAAAAGAGAACTTGTTGCAAATATAAACACCAAACAATAATATAAGCATAATTAACTGAACAATAAAATGAATAAATTTATTCAGAAAGTGTTTAAAAAATTAAAATACTGAAAAATTATATAAAAAATTGATCTACCTCAAGAGCTTTAAATGTTTTCTTTTAATTAAAACATAATTCAACAATTTTTAAGCTTAAAACATTTTTTGAAATATTAAAACAATCCTCAATAATTCTCAAATAAGTCAGTAAAATTTACACAGTTTGTTAATATGTCGTAGAACTAATTGTGAAATTCAACGCAAAAAATAATTTTCAGCGAATAAAATATGCTGCTTGGAGTGCATTTAACGAAATTTTTAAACTTATATGACATTATTCTTGGGGGAGAGAGAGGTGGAAGGAAGCTCAAATAAAAAATATTTGATTCCAAATAACAATAATTTCTAGCGTAGTAAATCAAGAACGCGTCTCTATTCTTTCTATTATTACGTAACTGACATTTTTTGCTGTTGTTGTAGTCGAATACCATGGCAAACATTCAACGAAATCATCACTTTTATTTAAATGAGCTTGCAAGTATTTGCTCTCTTAAAACAAATTGTGATGTTAAAGCATGCAAAAAAATTTCAAAATGCGTTTTGATTAAAACCAGTACTTACTGGCTAAGAGTGATGTTTTCCTTTTCCCCATTTCCACCGACTAATGTCAAAATCATGGAACCAAACGATTTCTTGATGGTCGACGGATATCGAACAGTTAGCTTGCCAACTTCAGCTGGAAGAAAAATTGACATATTAAAATAAAAGATTAAAATAAAATCTGCGATGCATATTTCAATGTATCATGTCGGAACATCATTTCTTGAACGGCCAACCACCACGTGCTCGTGCGAGTTAAATGATATATTTATATAGAGTCCTTCGTTAATATTACCAATACTACATTTTCGTCAATCGTAGAACTTTTAATATGAAAAGAAACACAAATATTATTAAAAAATGCAAATAAATTTCAGACGATGCTGAAAATTTGAGAGTTAATCTGCATTAAGTTATTAAATCATTAAGTTGCTGCTGTTTAAGCTCTTAATTTCTACAAGAAAATATCTTACCAATAGCCAAATAATGCCTTCACCCACCATAAGAATATTGATGGTTAAATTATAATCATTAAAATTCTTATTTAAATTCCATGGATGGTTTTATATCTTTACCAGATCACATTGATGATCCTTTTTTTTTCTTTTTACAAGATGCATCATAAATTATAGAATAAATTTGTATATTGTGTATTTAATTCACATCTTGTGAGGATAAATTGACTGTAATATAGATTTATGTCATAGTGAACACTTCAGTATACCGTCCAAAAATATTCGACTAAATCTGAAATTCACCAAAATTGTGATAATTATTTTCATATAAATCAACTCAAATTCTATTAATTCATTCTAGACACTTCAAAATAATACCAAAAAGTAACATTTTATCTAGAATTAATAATATTTAATCTAAAGAAAATAATTTTTTAAATTAAAGAACAAATAATGAGTTAACATGTCATTCTATTTTTTTATACCGTTCTCTAGACTTTTTTTCGAGAACAAAAAATAGCAAGTAGGGTAGAGAGAGATGCAGATATCATTTAGAATGGGAATTAGAGGCATAAAAAATGGTATGTGGCGCTAGCTTCATAAAACAGATAACATCTACGATACCGAAGTCGACTTTTGTATTATGGTCGTACTCCTTGGCTACTGGCCCTAGTGTCGCAGGTTCGTATCGCGACCTTCACCCGGTACATTGGTGACCTTGGCACGCAACCTCTTGAAACAGTCGTGGCGCCATCTACCCGCAGCAAAAGCACACAGAGCCGCCAACTATACTTGACGCAAGCAAGCAAAGCAAAGTCTTCAGACTCACTTGACGCAAACAAAGCCACCAACTTCATTTCACGAACGCAAACAAAGCAAAGTTGTCAGATTCCCTTGACGTAAGCAAAAGCAAAGTCGTTAGACTCACTTGTCGCAAGCAAGCAGCAACTCGCCATAATGCTTGGAGCTATAAAAATCATTCGTCCCTCCGCCAACTCACTGGTGGGGGAGTACTGTGGCTCTAGCTTCATAAGCCAGATAATATCTACGATACCGAAGTCGACTTTAGTATTATGGTCATGTTACTCGGCTACTGGCCCTAGCGTCGCAGGTTCATATTGCAAACTTCGGTACATGTACATGGTGTCATGCCCTCAGTTTGATTTTTTTTCGCTCTAATATCGAATTCGTCTTTCTTAAAATGGTAAAAATGTTTAAGACTTTATTTTTAGGTTCGGCTTAAATATTTTTTTACTCAAGAACTATTCTTGGCTAAACTGTGCTTTTTATTTCTAGGGTAGTCAGGGTACCTATAACATCTCACCTTCGCTCTGCGTTACTGAGAGGAATTTATACTTCTTACTTTAGCAAATTCCCAATAATATCGTAACAAAAAAATTAACGATATTGTATGACATTCTGAATATCAAAAAATACTGTGGATATATTGTCATGTTAAGAACCTTAAGTATCAATGCATTGTCTATTTAGGGTCATTTCACACAACCAGAAATAATACGAGCTTGAAGGGAGATCGAAAATCTGCAGAGACGTCACGTGGTCATGCGGCGAAATCCGATACAGCAATTTACGCGCAATAAATCGGAAATAACCGAAAATCGAGACATTATCTACTGTATGTATATGTTCACATTTAAGATTTGATGTTCGATAGCTAATACATATTAAACAAATAACAATTATACAGATATGTAGAATTAAAAAAAAATCTGATACTAAAGTCCTTTTTCCCCGGTTTGGATGCCTTTATCGATTAGTCTACGTTCGTCAAGAATTCGCTGCATGTAGATGCGAATTCCTTCACAAAGCATTTTAAGAACAAATGGCATTGATTATAATTGCGCCTTCGTTTAATATGAGCAGGAATTCCCTGTCAGGATCTTGACGGAATGGATGATGACGAACGGAAGAATTCGTCGAGATCTACTTAGAAATGCCATCTTATTTCTTGGCATTCTGGTTCAGTGGACGGATATGAACGCTGCTGATTTTTACAAAGGAACAGCATGCACCCGGTTTCATGAAGTAAATCATCTGTTTTTGACAGGCATTTTCTAGGTTTTCTTCTACAGTTATGACGCACATAATGCTATCGATCGATTAACAACTGCCTATTTTCTTCGAAAAAAAATGTCTGAAATATCAGACTTTTAGAAAATTAGTGATATTGGGTACTGAAATATAAATAATATGATAAAAAAGGACTTTCAAATATTATTTTGTTTTTTTAATGAAAAAACAATTTTTTTAGATTAAAAATTTTATTAAAGTTTTAGATTAAAAATAATCGTTTAATTAAAAAATCGTTTGATTAAAAAATTCGATTTTAAATTCAAAAATTTCTTTTTTTTAAATTAAAAAACGAATTTTTAAAAGAAAATAATACACAGAGGTGTTTATAATACTGATAAAATTAGACTTAATCATTTTTTTTATTTTCTACTTTTTAATTTTACTAACGATAATAATTGAATTTGGAATCAGTGGCAACTCGAGCATTGTGTCCATAAAAGAAAACATTATAATCTTTCTTAAAATATCTTTCATTATAACCTAAATTTTGCCTTTTTCTATCTATTTTTTTAATAGTTTAAATAGTAATCAATAGGCAAACAAACTTTTTATTTTAAAGTAATTTTTATCAAAAAATAAAAATAAAACCATAAAATAATGTTTTTTTTTTTCTTTTTTTTCATTCCATATTTTTTGTAGAGTGAAAAAATAATTAATTCTATGACAAGAAAATGTTTTAAACATCACTTCTACCATTTCAAAGGGAAGGAAATGTATTCAGTATTGTACATATTTTAAAGGATTGGAGTCGAACGACTGTGTTTTGTTACTTTGTGTGTGTATAACAGGCAACAATACCAAATAAAACGAAGCTGAAATCTGCTATCGGAAATTTCATATTATGTGAAAACATGATTACTATTTTTAAGTCACGTGCTGTCATCTTCAGGCCAGAAATTTTTTTCATGAAAAACCAGTTAGAAACAATCACTTGACCATCGGATTATGCATCTGTAGTCATTTTGAAAGACGATCTTCATTAATTATTGTCGAAGCTTCCGTACCTCATAACTTTCGAATAAAAAATATTACGCCAAAACCGATTACGTATTCGTAAATTACAACCCAAAGAATTTTACTTGGCAACAATGCGATCTTAGTGCATTTGCAGTCTGGGTAATTATGACGTCATAAATAAAAATGGCAACCGTGCAAGAAAAAGCAATGTGTGTATTGTGGTTTTCCAAAACTAAATCAGTCATAACTACTCAACGTCACTTCAGGACCACTTACAAGAAAGATCTTCTTTCGGATAATTCTATCAGACGCTGGTTAACAAAATTTTAGGAAACAGGTAGCGTTCTACACCGAAAGGGAACAGGAAGACCGAGCACTTCGGAGGAAAATGTTGATCGCATCCAAGAAACGTTTACTTGATGTCCACGAAAATCAACGAGACAAGCAGCTGCGCAGTTACATATGCCGCATAAGACAATATGGAACGTTCTCCATAACCGCCTTCAGCTGAATGCCTACAAAGCGCAAATTGTGCAGGCTTTAATATAATCTTTTAATAAACTTTTTGCGCAATTTAATATCATCAATAAAATGCTTTGAGTTGTAATTTACGAATACAACCGGTTTTGGCGAAATATTTTTTATTCGAAAGTTATGAGGTACGGAAACCCCGACAATAATAAATGAACACCTTGTATATATGTCTCAAAAGTGATAAATCGCCAACTTTTTACCAGTGCATTTAGAGGCTTCAAAAACCTCAAATCTCAAACCAGTTTACTAGATGAAACTTTTTTTTTAAATGTTGTGATTAATACGATTAATTTCTTTAACACAAATGAATTTTGCACTCATTAATTTTTCGATGAGTAATGAAATATAAGGTTTTAAAAAATTAGTAAAGAATGTTAAACAAAAGAATGACCGCTCGTAAAACTCTTTAACATAACTCGATTTTTTTCTATTAAAAAGGCATTTTTAAACATCCAATTGCGTTCGTCTGCCTTCCTTAATGGAATCAAGTCCCTTGATATTATAGTTCCATTAAAAAGTATCCAGCAATCATTTATTTTCTCACTATTTTTAAAGTTATTGAAGCTTTATTTTCTTATTCCTTCTGTGAACTGAATAGATGATGAATAGAATTTCGACAAAGAAAGTGGTAGTTATAATTATTATTAAGCGATTAATTATGATAAATTGCAACAATGAAAAATGTTTGCGAGGAATTTATTAAAAACTAGCCGCCTTTGGCGACCAGTCGGTTCGCCAGTATTATTGCTCGCTAAAGTTTGCTCGCTAATATTTTATGTAGCTGTGTCTCATAACAGGTTTTTCACCAAAATATTTTTAAACCAAACAAATTTTGATAAGCTTATAATTCATTTATAGTATTATTTATTATTATTTTCTTCAGATGATCTGTTCACTGTACTACTCATCTTTCTCTTTCTATCCGAGCAATGATTGTCCCGGAATTGATATTTTACTTAAATGGTGGAAGGAAAGGTCTAAAATTCTGTTTTTATAGAATAATGATATTCAAATTTTCATAAACGTAAACACACTAAACAAATAATGACACAATTGGTTTTCAAGAGATGCAAAAGCTTGGAAAATGCCTCGCACAGACGAATGTAATGGTGATACACACACCCTTCTTTTCTTTTCTATCCTTTTTTTCTTCACTACTTTTCTTCCTATAAACCATTTTTTCCCTTTGTTATTTCTTCCCTGCCCAGACTTTATTTTGAGCAGGCATAGATTAAATATTCATACCGACTAATAATAAAAGCAGCTATTTTCTTTCTTTTTTAAACATCCCGTTATCTATGAATGAAAAACAACTGATTTCGCCTATTTCTTTCTAAACAAATCACAATTTATTACTTCCTGCTATCTTACTCAGTTGGTGTGGGGAAAGGAAATGAAGATTTTTGGCGGGAAAATAAGAAAAGTGTCATTTTAACTATTTTCCTAACAGTTTATTTTTTTCTCTTCATAAGAACCATCCTCGTGTCTTAACGAAAATATCTTTAAAAAATCAGCCGAATCGGTAGAGCCGTTCTCCAGTTTTGCGCTTAGCAACGCATTTCGAGTTGTATTTTCATTAATATAGATATACATTTTAGTAAAATTAAGAAAAAAAGAAATTGCATGAAATTCAAAATTGATAATTTTAAAAAGATAATATTTAGAGTTTTAAAACGTCGTAAAAGATAATTTTCACTCAATAATATTTTAGGAAGTTAAAGCGGGAAAATGTCAGAATCTTGATTAATTAAAATTCGAAATAAAATTCCAAAAAACCCGGTTCAGGAGAGTACAGTCCTTCATCCAAAGTAAATTCGTGCCAAATTTGATAGATCTAGGTCACACAGTCTGGACTGTAGAGAGCCAAAATACAGGCACAAACATATATCTTCCTTTATTTTTAGCGAAATTTAAGTTATCTTAAGAGTCAAACAATTCAAATTAATAATATCTGAGATTTAGTTTTTAATCTCCATTTTATTCTCTTTTTTTTATAATAGTAATAGTTCAATAACCTAAATATTCGATAATTATGCACACAGAATTGTTTGATTTTTATTTTAAAACTAGCCGCCTTTGGCGACCAGTCGGTTCGCCAGTATTGATGCTCGCTAAAATTTTCATATAATATTTTATGTAGCTCATAACAGGTTTTTCACCAAAATATATTTAAACCAAACAAATTTTGATAATCAAATAGTTCATTTATAGTATTATTAAGTATAATTTTCTTCAGATGTTCAGTTCATTGTACTACTCATCTTTCTCTTTCTATCCGAGCAATGATTGTCCCGGAATTGATATTTTACTTAAATGGTGGAGGGAAAGGTCTAAAATTCTACGTTTTTATAGAATAATGAGATTCAAATTTTCATAAATGTAAACACACTAAATAAATAAAGACATAATTGGTTTTCAAGAGATGCAAAAGTTTAAAAACAGCTTGGAAAATGCCTCGCACAGACGAAATAATGGTGACACACACGTCCTTCTTTTCTTTTCTATCCTTTTTTTCTTACCTACTTTTCTTTCTATAAACAGTTTTTTCCCTTTGTTATTATTTTTTTCCTTCCCTGTCCAGACTTTATTTTGAGCAGGCATAGATTAACTATTCATACCGACTAATAATAAAAGCAACTATTTTCTTAAATAATGGTGACACACACATACACTTCTTTTCTTTTTTTCTTCACTACTTTTCACTTTACAAACCCTTTTTCCCCTTTGTTATTCTTTTTTTTTCTTCCCTGCCCAGACTTTATTTTGAGCAGGCATAAATTAAATATCCATACAGACTAATAATAAAAGCAACTATTTTCTTTCTTTTTTAAACATCCCGTTATCTATGAATGAAAACCAACTGACTTCGCGCATTTCTTTCTAAACAAATGATAATTTATTACTTCCTGCTATCTTACTCAGTTGGTGTGGGGGAAGGAAATGAAGATTTTTGGCGGGAAAGTAAGAAAAATGTCGTTTTAACTATTTTCCTCGCAATTTTTTCATTTTTTCTCTCCATAAGAACCATCCTCGTGTCTTAACGAAAATATTAAAATAAAAATTAGCCGAATCGGTCGAGCCGTTCTCTAGTTTTGCGCTTAGCAACGCATTTCGAGTTCCATTTTTATTAATATAGAAGATAGAAGATGTTAAATTTCCTTTTCCAATATTTTATGCGGGTTTTTTTTTTTTTTTTTGCTTAGATTTCCCTTTTCAGGGACTTCAATTCTTTTTGCACATTTTTCACTTTGAGAGTTTGATTATCGATAGAAATAGGAAAAAGCAATAAAAAATAAATCAAGAAATGAGTTGTCAAGCAAGAGAAACGATGATCTGGGTGGAAACCCAAGGTACACACTACTTACTGATAGGCTGATTTCATAGGGGTAGGGGAGAAGCCTTTTCTTCATATGAATTAAGAAGTGCTGGGGCTGCAATCAGATCTGACCTAGCTTGGAGTGCTGCTCATTATCTTTCACCCCCATCCTGAGTTTTCCTTGGATGGAGGTGAATTTTTGGCGATATTGGCACTTTTTGGCGATATTTGTTTTTATTTTTCTTTCATTTGTTGTTTATGAGATTTTTTTTTATTTGGATTCTTGTTACCGTGACAGAAATGCGTCTGCTTTAGTGAATATCATTTTCTTTTGTTAAAAAATTATCTTCGAAAAAAATTAGACGGGTAATTTTATAAAACAATATTCAGATGAAATATTTTTTGTGAAATCGATTATTATTAATTATTAGAAATAAAGTATGATAAATGTTATAGATCATTTATTGCACACTTTATTTTAATATTCATTTTTTCAACGAGCATTAGCCAGATGACAAGGCGATGGTAGAAGTGTGTGTGAGGAAGGAGGTATTTTTATCTGTTGAATTATCATTTATATTATTTTGTATTGACAAAACCACATGGACAAAGTGTATATATATATTGTTACTAGCGAGCGAGCGCCGCGAAAGTGCTCAAATGTTGGTGACGTTTGACGAGGAGCTTCGCGCCAGCTTTATTGGTTTGGCGAAAGGAATAGTCTGGTAGCCGCTTGACCGTTCGTGAAGCGCTGCGTGTTATGGGCGCTCGCTCGTTCTGCTATATAAGGAACGGGTTGCCGTAATTCCGGTAGGTAGTTAGTTTTCTCTCGGAAGAGAGGCGTCTCTCTGGAATAGCGGAATACTTTTCTCGCTTGTTATTAGTGAGCTGTGTTTATGTTTGCTGTTAACGTCGTATAGTTGAGCTCGCTGTGGCTTACTGTTTACTATGCTATATGATACCTGTTTCGTAGTTTGTTTTTATTGGGCGTAAGGCTTGTATTTACGCTGTAAGTGACTGTTGACTGCTGGATTGTTTTTATCTGAAGTTTTACTTTATCATTCATCCTGTAAATAACTGTAAATAAATTTTTTTGTGCTGTCCACAAGTAAAGTACATCCAATCCGAACCCGCTACGCTAAAAAAACAACTCTCTCTCTCTCTCTCTCTCTCTCTCTCTCTCTCTCTATATATATATATATATATATATATATATATATATATATATATATATATATATATATATATATATATACATAAACACGTATTGACAAAGTAATATATATTATATATCTAGTGTTTCGTCTTACAGTCGTCTTATGACCTTTCCAGCTGCTGTTGCCATGGTAACAGGCACAAGCTCAGTTTTTCTACAACTTAGATAATTTTTTTCATGCTTATCTATTCAATTTTTGTGATTTCTTATTAATATGGCGGGGAGTATCTTTGTCTTCGAGCCCGTCAATAAATGTAACCATGTGTTTAATAATGTATTTGATCTTTTGAGATGTAGAAAATAGATTGTAGATGGTAGATCCTAGATAATTAAAACCGCCGAACCACATAACAGATTTAGAATGGTGCGATTGCATTTAAAACTATTTGTTGAAAGCTCAGAAGCCATAGACGTCAACAAATTAGTTATTTAATATGCCTGAAATACAATAAACTTCATATGTGGTTTTGAAATTAAGTATTTTGAGTTATTTATGGATAAAAACATTGTTATTTTCTTCAAAATATTTTACGCAGCGCTGTTAATTTTTGAACAACCACCACTACTTTAATATCCTAATAAATAAAGGCAGCATTGAAATATCATCGTAATAGCTAGTGGTTACTTATCATTATAATCAGCTAATCAAACAGAAGAAAATTCCACTGCTATTCTTAGACTAGTCTCAATGAACTGAGTTTTATAAAATAAAGTTTAAACGAAAGCAAGTGTCATTTCAAACTGCGTCAAACTTAATATGATGTTTTTTAAAATTAATATTTGAATGTGGCAGATTTTCTTTTTCTAGCGGTTTCATTCTGCTGAAAAGGGAATAAATTTTTATCCTGACAGAACATGATGTTGTTTTTGAGATGGAATTTTTAGCGTCAACAAAAATCCGTAGATAAAAAATGAAGTTTAATTATCCGCACGAGCATCACAAAAAAATCAGCTTTTAATAATGAATTTACAAAAGCTCCGATTTTAAAATAAGTTAATGATTACAGCCAATAAAACATAGAAAAATGTCATTTTGAGTACGTGATTATATGAAATGAAATAAATAGGAAATGTGATACTTTTTTAAACAATAAATGCGAGAAAGTTAATAAAAATAAAGTAAAAATGAAAAAAATTGCATTACTAAAGTAAGATAAATAAACCGGGAAACACATTAAGGAAAGAGCGTTTATTAAGAAAGAGGTACTTTTTTTTTCGAATTAAATGTGTAAAGCTCCTGCTGCTACGTTACAGAATCTGCTCAGAAAAACTTATTCATTACATTATCTTATGTTTTAAAATATTTCAGTCAAACTCTCAGAGCTCAAAATGGCGGCTTACAATCGATTTATCATTGCCAGCCAGACTGCAGCATAGCAACCGTTGCTAAGGTGCTCATTTGATACGTCATTTTTCTAGGTGATAAAGAGGCCAATCACAATACAGAAAGAAATTAGGCGGTGTATCAGTGCACCCATTTAAATAGTCCTGAATATGATTCCAAGAATAATGATTTTAATATTTTTTTTAAAATCTTAACATTTTAACAGAATTAATCTCTGAACTCCAATAATCGATATTCTGTGTGATAATTTTTAATTTAAAAAATAATATTTAATAAATCTTATTTTATGTTGAAATATTTGATAAATATTTTTAAATGAAAGACACTGACTTTCGCAGAATTCTTATTACACTATAAGATGAGCAGAAACAGGTTGTTATTATTTACCAATAACATCAGCTTTCGTACTTTTTTTCCTCGAAATTTTCCGTAATTGCTATAAATATGAGCAATCACTGAATATAAGTTAAAATCGCAGCTGAAATAGAATCATCGACATCGGAAGGTAGTGTTGGGACTTTTTAAAATGTAATTTAGATAATTCACTTGAAATTATTATCAGTTCAATAATTTATCTAATCTTAGTTATTTAAATAATAACAGGTTTACACTCGGCCAATTATAAACCAGCAAGTTGGCAGCGCAAGCGCAGAAAGGCTAAAAAATGCTGTACGTTCGATGGCGAATTCTTGTCCAGATGGGACAACTGCAAGCTACTGTACTGGATTTTTTCTTAGTGCGAATGTGTTTGTAGATTTGTTTTATTAATTTTTTCCTTCTTTTTGGGGGGGAGGGGAGTGAAAAGAAATTTATTACCTTTCAATCCGATTAATTCAATATTTTTTGTTCTTTGTTCTTTTTGCTGACAGATGTGTTCTTTTATCCATTTTATTTATTATTATTACTTTTTTTCTATAGTTTTCTAAATTTAGGTCTGTTGACATGTTTTTTCATGAGATCAAAAGGAATCAAATCACCATGACTGTTGCAAAAGAAAGGAGATAACTGAACATGATACGAAGAAATTCTATGACGCCAAAACAGCAATTTATAGCCAAGCATGGAATACCTGAATCTATCTTATGAAGTTCTGACAAACATAAATCAGTCTCTTTTTGCGCATGCGCTGTCTACTTGTCGGCTTATAACTGGCTGAGAGTAAACTCGGGAAATAGTAAAAATAAAAAGTGAATAATAAAATAAAGAATATCGTTTACATAAAATTAATGCGTGACTTAGAAATACCAGAAAAAAATACTTTTAAGTTTTCTTATTATTCCTACCGCAGAAGGGTTTCTTTGGCTTCGTCATCATGAAATAAACGCCCGATCCTTTGGGTCGATATCCCATCTGGCCGCAGGTACTGGCATCACAGCTCAGACATTTTCCCAGCTGGAAATCTGAATAATTACTGCACGGATAACCGACGTACTGGCAGGAGTTCGGGTTCAAGATGGAATCCGTGAAGAGATGAACGGCTCGCTCGTGGTTGCAGGCTCTTTCTCGTTCACCCTCTACAAAAGAAAAGAAAATTAGAAGTTGCCCAGAGCTCTGTTTAAATGTTGATGTTCTATGAGCATTCGATTGGGTAGTTGTAAAACAAATGAAATTCTTTGAAAAATTATGAGTCAGTCTATGTTTTTAAACTCTGAGGAAATATTTAAACTCAAAGAAGATGAATTCAGGAAATTTGGAGAATTCTGCTCTCGACAGTGCTGAATTTAGACACTTTATGAGCCTAGGAAGTGTACCTTTTCTGGGCAGCCCCCTTTCTTAATAATTCGTTAATTAATTTCATCGTATTATACAACTTAGAAGACAATAATAACCTATTTTAACTTACTTTTTTACCAGGTAACTACAAAATTTATTTTTTAAGTCCTTTAAGACCCCTTTTTAAAATCAAGTGATGACACGTATGCAAGTCAAACGTATACAAATGGTTGTACAGTCAATTTTAAGCAGCACTATGGCTATTTTAGGACAGAATACGTAATTTTGAACCGGAGTTAGATGATGAGGAAGACGACTGAGATGTCACCCTCCTCTTCGAATTTCCTTATCGCACCAGTGGGTGGGTGTTGAGCCCCGACAGATTTATCGTGCAGTGAACGCGTTTACTCGGCAATTCTTGGATGGAATCGGGACGCGAACCTAAAACCCTCCGGTTCTGAAGCAAAGTCCTTACCACGAGTCCACTGCTGTCCCCCAGAAGATTTTAATATAGAGGATAAGACTATTTTTATTAGAAAAAAATAGTACACATTGACTGCGCCAAAATGAAGAGTTGGAATGAAATGTATAACTGACCTAACCGACTAAATAACTTCATGAAATTGCTTTTTATTTATTTTATAATATTAATATCATAAAAAATGATGTAATTAATAAAATCCTTGAAAAAGTTAGCCATAATTATTAGATGATTTTCATTCTTATAAATAAAATCCTTCAATTATATGATAAAGTATAATTCTAATATGAATGTCAATGAAAAAATGACTTATCTAATAAAATCCTTTAAAAAGTTAGCCAATATTATTAGATGATTTTCATTCTTATAAATAAAATCATTCAATTATTAGGATTCTGATATGAATGTCAAGGAAAAAAGGATCTAAGTCATAAAATCATTGAAAAGGTTAGCCAATATTATTAGATTTTCATTCTTATAAATAAAATCATTCAGTTATTATGATAAAGTATAATTCTAATATGAATGTCAATGAAAAAATGACTTATCTAATAAAATCCTTCAAAAAGTTAGCCAATATTATTAGATGATTTTCATTCTTATAAATAAAATCATTCAGTTATTATGATAAAATATAATTCTAATATGAATGTCAATGAAAAAAATGACTTATCTAGTAAAATCCTTGAAAAAATTAGCCATAATTATTAGCAAAAAAATATAAATTTACCCAAACAGTAATATCTAAAAATAGAAATAATTAAAAGAACATTGTATCTAGAGAGCGCCAATGCTGCTACAACTAGGACACAGATGAAATAAACAAAATTGGCAAAAAATTTTTTTTAAAAAAAAACTAAAGTAGAGATAATAATAATGCATTGAATCCGGCCTGAAGACTTTTTCAAGGGTCACCCTCAGGCAGTATTATTATTATCTCTACTTTTGTTTTTTTTTTTAAATTTTTTTTTGCCAATTTTGTCCATAATTATTAGATGATTTTCATTCTTATAAATAAAATCATTCAATTATTGTGATTCTAATATGAATGTCAAAGAAAAAATGACTTAAGCAATAAAATTCTTGGAAAAGTTATCCAGAATTATAAAATGATTTTCATTCTTATAATAAAATCATTCAATTATTATAATAAAGAATTCTGAGATAATAATTAAACAGATAATAATACTAAAAATCGTTTCTGTAAATGAGTCTCATAAAAGGTATAAAAAGACGTCATCGAAAGTTCTAAAATTCAAGTGATAATCAGAATGAAATAAATCCTTAACAAAACTGACTGTTCGACACCGCTGTATTGATAATCTAAAAATTTCTAGTGAAAGAATTACACCAATAAGAAATCAAACACGGAATTGGCTGCATATTTTGGATGAATAAACCTGATCAATTTCACCTTTGACATGTATTTATCTATTGAAAACAAACGATAATAAAAAGTTTAAGAGTGAAAATATTTCTTCAGTAGATTTTTTTAATTATTATTTCGGAAAGTATTTCCTCTTCCATTCAGCTGTCGTCATGTCATTTTTTTATTGCTTTTTTTTCTGGGCAGTTGCCAACCGTCATCTACCAAGTACTTCTATTTCAACGAAAATCCGAACATGTATGCAAGAAGAAAATTATTGAAAGACATTATTCTTATTATTGGTTTATTTTTCTTGTAATAGAAAAAACAATCTTTGATTGATAGCTTGAATTTACTCTTATTATGAATTGCTAATATCTACAAATGAATTGAGTTACAGATAAAATAACGAAATTGTGGTTTCTTTTTTTAATTTCTCATGAAATATATAAATTCGAATGCTTGAATAGAATTTTTTTTTGCAAATACCGTTATGTATTAAAAATATTTTAACGAAAGATTCATCATTATTTAAATGAAATGGTTGATTTTCTATTAATAAAAAAGTTATGTATTATGTTTTACAGATTTATGATTCTTAATATAATAATCTTAAAAACTATGTTCCCGAGTACAAAACGATTATCCTATTTTTAGAATTGCCTTTCTTATTGAAAGAAGAAATTATAGATGTTCTAAATCATTTTATTCATTTATCGCAGGCAAAAAGTCAACAACGAAAATTTATTAAAATAGAATTACTGAATATATAAAAGTAATTACAAGTAAATAATTCACTCTAGGGAAAAATAGGCATAGAATAACATATGTATTCGTTCTATGAAGAATTCCCCCCCCTTTTTTAAGAGAGACTTTTGATTTTATAACTGGAGTTCTACATTGGATTAGCGTTAACCGGCCATAAAATTGAAAGAAGTAATATTTGGGATTTTGTAATGGCTGTTATCCATAGAGCTTGTTTTACTCTCATCAAATTCTACATTGACCGAGAACTTTTGGTGTCACACGAATGTGAGTGATACCTGGAATAAACGTGTTAAGTAATAATAGCACTATCAATATAACCTGAACTACAACGATGTTTGTTTCTTTAAATTAAAGGCTTATTGTTTAAGAGGATTCATTCATGAGCTTACTGAAAATGTCCATGAGAGCTCCTTTCAGAGTACTTCCACATCCGGGCTGTCTCTTTCCGCCATTGGGGAAGAAATCCACATGTCCAATAGGTACCTCGATGCCTACGCCGCCATAGATCAGGAGATCCGCATTGGTGTGTATAACATCCACGAAGTCGCCATCGTCCTTATACAAATGTACTTCACCGCCATAATCTTCAAACAGAGGACTGGCGGGATCCAAACCTGAAGAGATAAACATGAAATGAGGAATTAAAGAAGAATATTGTGAGATACACCATCCATTAAAAGCAAGTAGCGCTAATTTCTGAGTGTTTGAGATGTTTGTTGTTTGAGTGTTCAATGTTTTGAGATTATATACGTGCATTTTTCAATGGAATCCACTGCAATCGTAATTCAAGTTATTGTTGCGCTAGTTTCATAAGCCAGATAACATCTACGATACTGAAGTCGACTTGTATTATGGTCATGTTGCTTGGCTACCGGCTCTAGCGTCGCAGGTTCGTATCGCGACCTTTAATCGGTACATTGGTGACTTTGGCAACGCAACCACCTGCAAATGTCGTGGTGCCATCTACTCGCAGCAAAAACAAAGAAACTCATCAAACTCACTTGACGTAAGCAAACAAAGGCCGCCAACCCCACTTCACGCAAGCAAGCAAAGAAAAGTCGTCAGAAACACTTGACGCAAGCAAGCAAAGAAAAGTCGTCAGACTCACTTGATGCAAGTAAGCAAAGCAAAAAGTCGTCAGACTCACTTGACGCAAGCAAACAGCAACTTTCCATAATGCTTGGTGCTATAAAAAATCGTTCGTCCCTCCGCTGACTCACTGGTGGGGGGAGCACTGCGGCGCTAGCTTCATAATCCAGATAACATCTACGATACCGAAGTCGACTTTTGTATTATGGTCATGTTACTCGGCTACTGGCTCTAGCGTCGCAGGTTCGTATCTCGACCTTCAATCGGTTCATCCTTATATCTCTTCTACATAATTGTTTGTAATAATTATGCAATTTCTAGTTTAATAACGAAGATGATATATTAGCGTTTATTTTTAAACTCGGACGATCTGCTTCATGAAGTAGCCTTTCTCAAATAACTTTTTGTTTTAGTTTTTCTGTAAATATTATCGCGTATAAACACTGAACTAACGTGGATCTATACGAATTTGAAAATGCACTAAGAAGGAAAGAAATAGAAAAAGTTTTAACTGTAGATTGATATAACTGAGTTTGAATAGATCTATAAACACAAATGCAGTTTATGGAAACAGATAAGTTTATTTCTAAATATTACTATTTAATGTTATAAATATTTCGAAATTCAGATGTATTTCCTATTACTATTACTTTTTTTTGCAAGGCATTGTGTATATCTTGAAACTTGTTTCTGTTAGCATTGTAACATTGTAACATCTTGGAGATACAAGATGATTAAAGCAACGTCAATCAAGAACTAAATGGGATTTATATTTATATTTTATTTGTATCAAGATTAAAACAGTTGTCTCTGTATACGCTAAATTATATCCAGCAAGGATGTTGAATAAATTATGATTATAGTTCTGGACATGTTCTTCTTTAGTAGTGGTCAGGCTGCCCCCTGGCCACCTTAACCCCATTTTCTTCCGTTCACTATCCACATTCCTCCACTTCTTGTTCTCGTTACACCCACAAACATTTGTTATTTAGAGATCAGGCACCGATGTGTTCCACATGCAGAGTACCAGACTCAATGGATCACATTTTTACAAAATGTCCCGATTTTAACTCCTTGCGTCTATATTTCTTTGGTAGCATTGATATTGTTACATTTTTAGCGTAGACGGTTCGGATTGAGTGGACTTTACTTGGGGAAAGCACAAACAAATTTATTTACAGGTATTTACAGGATGACTTGATAAAGTAAAACTTCAGATAAAATCATTCCAGCAGCCAACAGCCACTAACAGCGAGAATGCAAGTCTTACGTACAATAAATACAGACTGCAAAACAGATATCGTATAGCACAGCAAACAGTAAATCACAGCGAGCTCAATAACACAACGTTAACAGCAAATGTAAACACAGCTCACTATTAACAAGCGAGAAAAGTAATTCGCTCACAACTCTTCCGAGAGGAACTGCCAAATTGCGGTAACTCGTCACTTATATAGCCGAGCGAGCGAACCCGCGAGGCAACGCGGCGCACCTTGAACGATCTGAGGGCTATCAGAATATTCCCCTCGTCAAATCAACTCGGCTGTCGCAAAAGCTCCTCATCAACCGTCGCTAGTGCTTTCTCCTTCGGTGCGCTTTCATGATGCTCGCCCGCTTGTAACAATATGAATTTGAAATATTTGTTGGGGAAAAGGTCCCACCTACAGTTGTTTGCTTTTCTTGGTCGTATTGGCTTTTTATCAAAAATTTAAAGAATTGTTTTCTATTTTAGAATTTTATGTGTTAGAATTTTAGATTCCATTTCAGATTTTAATATCGTGTTATTTTTATTCCTTACACTTCACTGTTTACCTTTTGTTTCAAGTTTCTTCTTATCATGCCAGAACATGATATTGTTTTGGGGATGTGGTTTTTGGCGTCAACAAAAATCCGAAAGCGAAAAATTAAAATTTTATTATATGCACGACCATTTCAAAAAAGCAGCTTTTAATAACGCGTTGCCATCACATTTACAAAAGCTCTGATTTCAAAAAAATAAGTTAATGACTACCGCAAATAAAACCCAGAAAAAATGTCATTTTGAGCACGGGATTATATGAAATGAAATAAATAGGGAATGTGATTTTTTTTAAACAATCAATGTGAACCAAAGTTTTTTGGATCGTTTGCAATATTAAAGTGGCTCATTCAATGAAACGTATAAAATGAATAAAAATATAATTTAACTCGCTCGATCACGTGGTGCTTGGCCGTTCAAGAAATGATGTACTGACATGATACATTGAAATACGCATAGCAGATTTCATGTTAATATTTTTTCACATTGAATCAGCTCGTATCTTTAAGAATTTTATATATGTGATTTTACGTTTTTAATCAAATGTTTGGGGCAGCTTAGCCAGATATGGTTCTTGTGCCAATAAAATTCAAATTCAAACTGTTCGCCACTAAATATTCGGGATGGGATAAAGTTCTTTGAACTAAGTCTCTGTCGGAGTACTTCATGGCATCTTTGTTCCCATGCAATTTCAGAAAAATATGCTTCGGCTGTAGACAAACAACAGTAATTTAAGTTGAAAAAAAGGAGGAAAATACTTTTTGCTTATTTAAGCATTCCTGAATATAATCTTCATGAAATTCAGTTGTGTGTATTCAGAAAGAATAATTTTCTCGGGCACTATTTAGTTGTATATGTTCCATTTTTCTCTCTTCCTTTATATTTATGACAGAACGAATTTCTTATAGATTCGCTTTTCTCATTATTGCATTGGCATTCTTGCCGACCGATGGTGCGGAGTAAGAAACGTGTCTTTAAAACAAGAAACAATCTTTATTCACATCGGCAGCTGATTCACCTCCCTATTGGCTCACTACTAATTGGTATATTACGAAATTTTCTCTCTCCCTCATACTGATCACGTGACTTTTTGAAGGCTGGCGGATATTTTTATTTTTCTAGCCAGCGTGTGACGTTAAAAATAAAAAGTAAAAGTAGTTAATAAAAGTACAAATAAAAGTAAGAAAGGAAGTGAAATAATTCGCCACCTCGGTATAGGTATTATTGAATTCAAGTTCATGACGTCATTTTCTCGTTTCCATTGATCACCTGAGTTTGCGGAGCTGAGGAAGAATACACACGCAATTTTCACTCGCGAAGAAGAAAAAAATGCGAAATGAAAATTTATACAATGAATTTACTTGTGTATTCGCATTTTACATCTGATTAGTCACTAAATTGTATTTGTATGGCATTTTATTTTGATGCTTCATGTTATTATTCTTGAATTCATCTTTTGTTTTTCTTTTTTTATTTCGTGATAATTTGTGTATAACATTCGTAGGTCTTAAATTTATAATATTGTGCTTATATTAAGTATACTCAAGAATATTGAAAGTACAAAAAGTTGTATCACCATTGTAGATGCTGGAATCACTACGCAGCTCTAATCTAACTCGAAACTAAACAAAAATCACCCCATTATATTATATAAAGAATTCTTCATTCTATATAAAGAAATTTTGGTTAAAGTGACGATTAGTGTGCCCCTGATTTTATCGCCAATATGGCATCCCAACGAAACGCTCTACTAGCAAACCTAATGGTGTTTTGTTTACTACTTTTAACAATGGTTGAGTTGAACATGAACTACGACTATTTTAAGTAAAATGTTAAATTAAAAGTAATAAAAAATATCTATGAAAGATTTGAATTTTGTTCTTTATTATAATTAAAAGCTTTTTTTACAACTATTAAGAAACTGCAATTTAATTTTTAATATGAGCACGAATTAACGAACTTTATTCTTTTGCAGTTTTTGATTGTCAATATGCGCTTTAAAAAATCGTCTGAATTCGTATTTTACGAAATCGTCTGCCTTTTTACTTTAAAAGTCAGATGCAATTGAATTCTTCGCAGTTCTGAAAATTCTTTTTTTTTTTTCGCTCTAACGGTTAATTTTCTTGATAATTTGTTCTGTTGGTAATTGTGCAAGAATAGTGGAATGGAAGACAGTATTTCGAATCAGAAGAATTGATGAAGGGTGAATGGAGTAAATATTTTTTTAAAAGCTGATGAATATAAGAAATAAGGCTTGTTAGAAATTTTGTATAGAGAATGGTTTGATTACTTCTTCCTCTGTTCTTTCTCTTTTTCTGATTATGCACTGTTTCTGTTATCTACACAGTCTTTATGTGCAATGTGCTAGTTCCCGCTCCCTCGGCTAGCGAAGCCATGGGATGTTTTTTTTTTTTTTTATTTATTTAAAAAATTCTGCTAGGTGCATTCAACAGATGCTGAAGGAATCGCATGTTCTAACAAGCTCTGCCTCCAACAGATCGGTGTAGCCGATCTGAAATAAACAATACTTATCGGTAAAAAATCCTAATTATATTGCGAAAAATGGTAACCGTAACTATGAAGTGTTCATTACTTTGTCCGCCATCTTTATTGGCGATTTGTCATCCTTGGCGCGGTAAGGGGCACATTAAACTTCACTTTAAACGAAATTTTATATTTAATACTAAGGAGAGTGGGCTCTTCAAAACTTTCTAGCAGCCCCTCTAATACACTTGTTATTCTCAGAGGACGATACTCGATATTGGCGTAGAATAGTTAGGAAATATTTTTTAGCTTAAATTTAGCATTTAAACTGAATCTATCGTGCCAACATCGGAAAGTTATTTGGCGATTAATTCTTGGTACGTATCCAAAAACCGAATTTTTGGTTTTAGACACGTTTTTCTCTTCTAACTGAAATAAAAATATAGTACAAAAACTGCATTTGCAGTCATAAAATAATATATCAAATTTAATATATATTTGGGTTATTGCATTTTTGAGTTATTGCATTTACATGTGTCTAGCCAACGTCCTGGAATAGGGGTAGCGCATCTTTCCTGTGATCTGGGCATCCAGGGTTCCAGTACCGATTCGGGCATGGTTGTTCTTCTGTATACTATCTGTGAGGTGTGAATACCCCCCTAGTAAAAAGGGTCTGTGCAAGCGAATGTAATGAGTGAGTAGCAAAAGTCGTACGCTTGGCCCTAGGCGCTACTACAAACAAGATGATTAGGCTTAAATCACTGACTACCTTTGCGAACTTGTCTATGGCAAGTGCCATAAGAAACTACAAAATGTTTCTAAAAGTACAAGCCAATAGACTATCAACTCCTTGTTGGATCTAACTTAACATTTGATGGATGTCTAAAATATAGATATTAAATTTGTATTGCCTGATTTTATATGTATAGCTCTATCCGTTTCGAAATTATCATGTTAACTTATATTCGAACAGGTGGATAGACAAATTGCCTGATGGTAGATTTTGAAAAAAATCTGTAAATTTTATGTGAAGACCGTATACCAAATTTCAACTGTTTAGCTCAAAGCTTTTTTTAAGTTATCGTTATCGTATTTTCTAAAAATACGTTTTTCGAACCCAGAGAGGTTTAAATTGTTAAGTTTCATCAAAATTTCCAGTTTGATTTTTTTATGGTTGCTATACTTTCTTTATACCTTGTAAATGAGAAAT
>JAOUZG010043272.1:4455641-4469619 GCA_026289955.1 Argiope argentata
CGTCTAGGAACATCAATAATCGATTCTGCGGTCGTTAGTGGGTTTCTAGACAACGTCAAATTCAATCGCTGCTAATTACAGAATATTCGGATCTTATTTTAAAGTGCCGACGGCAAATGAAAGGAGCCGATTTCACTTCCGGCGAAGGGTGAAACTTATGTGCCGCCGGGCTCGATTTAACAAACTGTCTGGATCGATCCTGTTCATTGATTATTTGAGCTGGAAGGGAGAAGTGATTGCTGTGATTCTTTGCGCCAATTCTTCGATTAGGGTGTGTTTTCCTGACGAGAATGTGTTCACGAAAACTTTTGTTTTATTGAAGATCGAAATTCAATAGTAAAGAAATCCTGGAGAATTGCCTTAAAAAATTGTCCCTACCTGAAGGCAGAGAAACATATTTTTTTAACTAAGCAAAGGTAGATCTCAATTTTTATTGTTTAACCAAAAGGGGGATTTTCATTGTGCGTGTGTCATATGTAGTAGCAGTGTTTTGAAATGAAGTCAAACACTTTTACAGCAGAAAAAAAAAAACTCTGCCTTTGGTATCACAAAAAATGTCGACAAATCGAAAACCATAAAAAATTCTATCACTTTCTGTTTTAACTATGTGATTAAATAATTGCGTTTTTCTAATGGTGATGCATTGAAATAAAATGGTGTAAACTTTTCAGTCTTAACCTTGGAACATATTATTACACAAAAATTAATTTTATACTTTTTTTTAATTTCAAAAAAAAAAAATAATAATAATAATTCCTGGAAATACATTTTATTTCTAATTTAATATCTGAAATTTTTGTGCAATGATATTGCACAAATTAGAGACAATATATTTTTGAAAATATATTGTCTATAATTAGTTCTATATAAATCTATAAATATTAAAATTTATATATATATATATATATATATATATATATAAGTTCCAAGACAGAATAAGGTTTATACACGGGAACCAAACTGGAATGCTTTCGTTTGTGCATAGCAAAAAGGCGAAATTAAAGACATTTTTCCCTTAGCCAATGCAATAAGATATATTTTTAGGGATGTATTTGAAATGTATACATTTAGGAAAGTGAATTTTAGGTATCTTTGAAAGTAATTCGTTGGTACAAGGGACTGTTATTCCTTCACTCTGGGCGCGATCGAATTGTTAGAATGTTTATTATAAATAATTGTTAGAGAGTAAATTAGAAAAGAAAAGTGGAATTTGGATCAGGAAATAAGATTAAATTTTAGATTGAAGTTACATGGATCAACATAAAATTTAAAAAAATAGGAAATTAGGTAAATTAAGTAATAATTTAAAATAAATTTCATCACACACACACACATGATTGAAAAAAAGAATATCGATTTTTTTATCAATATGTAATCACGGATGACGATATAAAAATTAAGTTGTGAGGAAGCTGGATATGAATATTACTCCTTTTTTACACGAAATAATCGCGAGAAATTTCTTTCCAAGTAGATTGCAAAACAACTTCTCTAACATTTTCCTGGTCAGTGGCGAATTTCCAGATAAGTAGACGTCTAAAGGCGCTTGGTTGGACGTAGGTAGGTCGAGTAAGAAACTTATTTTATTAATAGCCAAATAAATGATATTATAAAAAATACTAACTCTGCGGATGATATAATATTATAACACTAAATCATAATTTATCAAATTTCTGTATATTTCATTAACAATAATATCGAACCTCTGCTTCAATAGTATTAAGTGCAAACATGGATGCCTTTAATGATTGGAATGCTTTATTCATTGAATAATTTTGCAAGTGCATTAAATCCAACGCTTTGATCGGCTAATTAATGGAGTTGAAATATGCTAGAGATGTTTCGCCGTCTCACAAAAAATGCAGATGTACATAAAAGTAAGAAATAGAGTTCAAACAAAAAGTTTAATCGAGGACAAAATTAGGCTTAACCATCTCGAGTAAATAATTGTGGTAAAGTTTTAGATATTAATTTACAATTTCACGACATACACATACAAATCAAGAGCTCGCCAAAAAAATTGTTATTCTGGATTAATATCAGAAATAGTAAATGGTGTTTCTCGAAATTGAAAAAAAAAATCCTCATCTATACATAATATGTATAGTTATACTATAGTTAAAAAACTTCTCTATATAGAGTTGGAGGAAAAATTTCTTCATGTTAAAATTCGAGTGTAGCAACATCTGTTAACATTAATGTGTTAGATAAATAAAAAAAATTTCAAGAAGAAAATGTTTCAAAAATTTTTTAGAATGTTGCCAAAATTATCATGAAATATCAATTCTGATTAAGCACATAGTTTGGATTTGCAATAATACATTTCTTAATAATTTTTGTAAAAAACAAAATGATATAAAAGATTAAAAGGAAATCTGCCATATGTATTTCAATGCATCATACTAGAATATCATTTCTTGAGCGGCCAAGTACCAAGTGCTCATGCAAGTTAAATTATATTTTTATTCATTTTAATGGTTTCGTTGAACTAGTCACTTTAGTATCGCAAGCGATCCAAAAAAACTTTGTCTCGCATTTATGCTTTTAAAAAATATCCCATTTCCTATTTATTTCATTTCATATAATCCCGTGCTCAAAATGATATTTTTCTAAGTTTTATTTGCTGTAGTCATTAATTAATTTATTTTTAATCGGAGCTTTTGTAAATGCAAAAATAGCGACACGTTATTAAAAGCTGATAATTTATCTGAGATGCTCGTGCAGATAGTAATTTTTTTTTAAATTTCGCCTACGGATTAAAATTTTTAGTTTTCTCCTACGGAATTTTGTTGACACCGAAAACCACATGATGTTCTGACATGATAAAAAACGTATATTGTTTGAAAAGTTAAAAAATTTAAAACATAGAGCTTAAAATAAATTAACTAAAAACTTATTGCAATGTAAAGCTAAATTGACGGTTTCATTGAAAAGGGGGCCTTCTAATATGCATTGCTTAAAATATTTAAATCTGTTACTGCTCCAGTATATTGAAAAATCCGCTTTAAAGAGATGCAGGTTCAAAACACGCGTCAGCGTTTGTTTGTAGAAAACTGTTTGAATAAACTTGTTCACTTGTTTACATGGAACAAAAGCAGCAATCAAAATCTGTTTGAATCAAATATTCTTCTTTCTAGTATTTAGCATCCTTGAGAGAATCGTCTTGTGTATTCTAGAACATAAAAAAAATGCGTCAACAAAGCCTTTTTACTTCTTTAACAACCGTAGCAGCAAAGGCTGGCTGGATAATATAAACTACGAGCGAACAAAACTCCGTGAAAAAAAATAGAATAGGTTGATCCTGGATCCGCTCCAATACATATCCGTGTTTAAAATTTCACGTGGAAGTATTCCAACATCCTTCAAACGCGCCTGTTATTTAAAGGTGGATGGGGACGTAAGAGATTGAGTAAGAATGCGCTTACAAAAAATGGTATACTGCTGACAAAGGTAATTCCTCTATTCGCGACTCGAACTTCGAAATTCATCAAATAACAATCAAACTAAGATTATGGAGGCATAATTGGAGACAATTATTCACTTGGATATCAATTAAACAATGCACATGTAAAACACTTTTTATTGTTAATGTTGGTGAAGTTTATGAAAACAATTCTCATATTTTAATTTCTCCTTATGTTTAATTACTAGCCATCTTAAATGATCAACTTTTAAATTAATTGTTTTGGTTTTGTGGCATTATCCTTATAAGCCAGATAACATCTACGATATTAGAGTCGGCTTTTGGTATAGTGGCTATGTTACTCGGCTACAGGCCCAAGTGTCGCAGGTTTGTACCGCGACCTTCAATCAGTACATTGGTGACCTTGACAACGCAACCTTCCACAACAGTCGTGGCGCCACCTACCCGCAGCAAAATCGTCCCTCACTTGACGAAAGCTAAAAGCAAAACAAACAAACAAACAAAAAATCGTCTGACTCACTTGACGAGCAAGCAGCAACTCGCCATAACACTTGGCACAATACAAAATCGTTCGCTTCTTCGCCGACTCACTGTTGGGGAGTACTGTAGTGTTAGCCTTATAAGCCAGATAACATCTATGATATTAAAGTCGGCTTTTGGTATAGTGGCTATTTTACTCGGCTACAGGCCCAAGCGTCGCAGGTTCATACCGAGACCTTCATCACTACAGTTTATTATCATGTGAGGACAAGATGTTGTTTTGGTTTGGAGGTTTTGATGTCTCCGAAGTTTGAAGGCAAAAAATATTAGTTTTTTTATTGGTAGATAGCGAGTCACCTGACCCATGACATTTGAGGTTTGTTTTGGCAATATTGTTTGAGATATTTAATTAAATTTATTATCAATTGCTTTTTATTTGCCGTTTCTATGAAATGACGTCACCGTCCAGTTTGTTTACGCTATCTTTTAATTTATTAATCTAAAGCTCAAAAGATTATCGTATTTTTTTAAAAAAATTCTTTTTCAGTTTTAACTATTGCAATTTTGTAAAACGCGACTTATATCTATTCTTTAATGATATTATAAGCGCATTCTTGCTAATTTTATTTTTCAAAATATTGTAAATGTTATAATATAATTTTAATATCTATCTGCAGTACGTTCATTTGATTTTACCACATACACAATAGCTTCCAGTGATCGTGAACTTTTCGTTTAAATGGCGGGTTTTTTTAATATTAAAATCAGTCAAGCTCCAAAAAAATTGGTTTGCTAGCTAGAAAAATTGAAAATGAAGTGACTCATTCAATGAAACAATCAAAATAAATAAAAATTTAACTTAACTCGCACGAGCACGCGGTGCTTGGCCGTTCAAGAAAAGGTGTTCTGACATGATACGTTGGAATATGCATAGCTGATTTCATTTTAATCTTTTAATTTTAAGATGCAAATATATCATTGTAACGTGATTATATTTTCAGGAGTTATTGTTAAATTTTTAATGAAAATATCTACGAAATCGCTCTGAAGTGCACATTCTTATCTTCCATAACATATTTGTGCTACTGTATGTTTTAGGTCAAACAATGTAGAAAGTTCACAAACAAATAGGCAATTGGCTTATAAGCATGTACTCGCATGCCTTTTTTATTAGTAGGAATAATAGTCCTTTCTTCTTACTGGATGAAAAATTTTATCTTAAAATAATATTTCTGAAATGATATTTTTGAAGAGGGCATTAAACCTACAGAAGCTATTAAATTAAAGACTCGATTCTTTAAAAATAGATTTCATTTATAGAGCCATACTAAACTTTCTGGACATCACGTTAAATAGTAATCTTATTATCAATAATCCTGAAAGTATATGTTGTAGATTATTTTCCAAAAAAAGAAACTATAACCATCAAGTAGCTATATATCATTTATTGAACAATCAACTGTCTCGCTTTGGGATAAATATAGAACTGAATATATTCTTTAATAACTTTTCGTTACGACAAAAAAGAGCATTTTATAGATATATTGAGCCATTAAGAAAATCGTTTCGTCTTTTCTTTATAAACTTAATATTTCTTTGAGAGGTTTGAAGCTAATTAAATAGAAATAAATCTTCAATTTTTGGCGGTTTTTATTTATTATTATTATTATTGCTTATTGTTGTCATTGAAGAAATAGTGTTTTCAGATAATTGATATTTAATCGTTAGTTTTGATATAAATGCCTTTACAACGTTTACGATTATTTATACAATACGATTATTTTCCCTTAAATAAGCATTCATATACTTTTGTTTTCACAGTATTAGAAACATGAATTATATATTACAAAATAAGTAAAATAATATATATAATATAATATAATACTCATAAGTGTTGAAGATAAACTTTTAGAAATCGAGTTATACGGAAAAAGATTGTATAGTCGAAAATTTGTTTAAAAATTGAAGAATAAGTAGAGAAGCAACGGGACAAAAGTTTACATTCATTTAAAAATGTTTACGAGCGTTTCGTTGAACTTCATGTTTAGTACCTTTTCTGTTTCCTAAACGAGGCCCAAAATGTTGTTTATTTATACAGTGATCACCCAGTGGAATAGATGTCTCAGATGCAAGATTGGGAAACTTCCGGCCTGGTGATTGGTTCTCACCATCCGAACGGGTACAGAAAAGGTGTGGGTTCGACTATCCCTTATCAATGATGGGACGATCTTAGCACGGGAGAAGTTCTATTGGAACTGTGATGGCACTTCTGTTCCTGTCTCTGCTATCGCGGCAATCCAGTCATTCAAATTCTTCTCTGTGTCTCAGTAAATATCAACTTATGATTTTTACTTTTAGTTCTTATTTTTTCTGAACATCAGGAAAATAAACACAGCAGAATAAGCTTTTATTCTTTTTATTTTATTCATGGTTTCTCACTTATAGTTTTTTTCGTCACAGTCCGAATTTCTTCGCAGTCATTGTGACGATAAATTATTTTATTTATGCGAAGCAAAGTTTATTTATTGTATATCATTTCTCATCAACAACTCTTTTCTAAAATTCGCGGATTTTCCACCATGATAGTTATCTCTCCGTTTCTATTAGAGAACGAAGGAAATAACATTCTTTTCCTCCTTGCTATTCAATTAATTTAAAAAATATTTAAAAAAATGTAAGATATGCTCGTTTAGACCTGCTATCGTCTTTTTAATAGTAACTTAGATATGATTGTCAAGTTATAGAAAATATCATGCAAATTGTTACAGTGGTTAAGAACAATAATTATTATTTGTAACTCGCTTTAGATATATAAATATATAATAACGTTAAAAATTTTATTCAATTTCACGGGGATCTTCTCTAGCAATAATATTCATGGACTCTAAAATCAAAATTAATCAGTATTAAAATTGGGCTGAATTAGTGATGAAATAAATAATGATCCTCCAACAAAATAAAAGCAGACAAGACACAGATTTGGAACTAAAAAATAAATTCCATAAAATGAATCCCGATAAGTAAAATAAATATGATTAAGGGAATAATAAGATGAATAAAATTTATACAGAAACTGTTTGATATATTAAAAATATTTTAAAGTTATGATATAAAAGAAAATTAATCGACCCCCGGAATGATAAAATTCAAATCCAAAAACTTTAAAATCCGCATTTCCAAGAAAATGCAAAGTATATATATTTAAAAAAAATAAATATTAAAATGAAATCTGCTGTGCATATTTCAATGTATCAGAACACAATTTCTTGAACGGCCAAGCACCACGGGCTCGAGCGAATTAAATTGTATTTTTGTTCATTTCAATAGTTTCGTGGAATGAGTCACTTTAGTTTTGCCAACGATCATAAAAAACTTTGTCTCGCATTGATTGTTTAAAAAAAATATCGCATTTCCTATTTATTTCATTTCGCATAATCACGAGCTCAAAATGACATTTTTCTCGGTTTTGTTTGTAGTAGTAATTAACTTATTCTTTTTTAACCAGACCTTTTGTAAATGGAATAGCATCACAATATTAATTCTGATTTTTTAAGATGCTCGCGCTGATAATAAAATTTCAATTTTCTCTCTCTCTCTCTCTCTCTCTCTATATATATATATATATATATATTCGTCTACGGGTGTTTCGTTGACACCACAAAACCTCATTCCTAGAACATATAATGTTCTGACATGAAAAAATGTAATAACTTCCAACTGATTATTATCAAATCAGAACATAATGTTATTTTGGAAAATGAGGTTTGTGGCGTCAACAAAACTCCGTAGACGAAAATTTAAAAAAAACGTAGGCGAAGAATAAAACAATCCATAGGCAAAAAATTGAAATTTTATTAACTGCACGAGCATCTCAAAAAAAATCAGTTTTTAATAACGTGTTGACATTGCATTTGCAAAAGCTCTGATTTTTAAAAAAATAAGTTAATGACTACTGCGAATAAAACATAGAAATATGACATTTTGGGCACGTGATTATATGAAATAAAATAAATAGGAAATGCGATATTTTTTTTAAACAATCAATGTGAGCCAAAGTGTTTTGGATCGTTTGCAATACTAAAGTGACTCATTCAATGAAACGATTAAAATGAATGAAAATATAATTTAACTCGCACGAGCACGCGGTGCTTGGCCGTTCAAGAAATGATGTTCTGACATGATACATTGAAATATGCACAGCAGATTTCATTTTAATCTTTATTTCTCCCTACTTTCAAAAGCGCGATAGATTCATTAAAACACTTTAAACGCATTTTGTTCAAACACAAGTGAAAAAACACTCAATGCATTCAGTTCGATTCATAATATTTCTCATTGTTCATAATAACTACTAGCAATCAGTACGTCAAATGACGATTAAAGATTTTTAAATATAACGTTTTTCTTCGTACGCATAGTTGTTATAAAAGAAGAAATGCAATGCTAATTTAATCAGTACCGAAAATATGCAATAAAGTATAATTTTCTTTGTTTTTACCATAATGATTAATTTTAATTATTATTCACGACACTTTTCCGGTAGAAGGGCGCCAACGAAAAATCGCCAAGAAATGTGGCGGAATTCTACATTATTTAGCGAATTTCGCTTTAAAATCGCTGTAAAAAATTTGGGTACATTCTACATTATTTGGCAATTTTTCACTTGCTCCCGGCTAAGGGAAAAGCACTTCATTCACAATATTATGTGGTAGTATGTTATCTTAAATTCATTATTTCTATTTTTAATGAACTTGAATTAAAAGCATTAAATTTATTATAGTAAAATTGTTAGTAACAATTTTGATAGAAGTCTTTTTATTCATAAGTTGTTTTACGCCAATCTTAAATGGCAAATAAACAGTACTTAATTATAATTAATGCGGCGTTCCATTTTCTGTTTGTTTGTTTAACATGTAATGAACCATATCATTAAATGTGTACGTTAAAAGAAAGAATTCCGGTTAATAAGTGTAAATGATGTAAATGAATCAGAAAAAAATTAAATTATCTTTTGATATTTTCCCGTTTTTTTTTACCCAACCATAAATGAGAAGAAAGTTTATTGCCAATTAAACAGCATTAATACGCATCTGTTAAAAAATATGTTTGTTCTAAAAATTGAAAATTAGCAAATTTTTTTGGCAGAAAACGTTTTTTGTTTGAATTCTGAAAAATAATTTCTAAAGATAGTTATTTTCCTATATGCACTACATAACAATCCATAATAGAACTTTAAAAACGTTTTTAACTTTTATCTAAAAACATGCATAATAAATAAACGCTTATAATAATTGAAAGATGAAAACAACTCAGCATTTACAGACGATATTTTTAAACTGAAATACATATTAATTCTTTCAATATTATAAATATTATCAGTAAAATCCGATTTTACAGAAAAACAAATACAAATTTTAAATAACTGTCTACACCTTACATACACAACGATTAATTAACAATTTATTTGAAGGCGTTGCAGCTCTAAATAGATATCTTTTATCCATGTAATTAAATTATTGCGTAACAGAAATATTCATCAAATATTTTTTTTTTCATCGTAACAGCTGTATATCTCGGTTTCTTTCATTACCAATTATCTTATAAAAGAGTGACCTGGATTTGCAGACAAGTTTAAAAAAATGGGTCGCTAAGTCAAGAATATATCAAATCTAGGCGTTGTTACATTCGTACATAGAGTAGGTGTAAACAGTTGTTCGATAAAAAATGAATCAGTCTGTGATGTCTTTCCATTCTCGCTTTACAAAACAAATCTGAATATTTACAGATTCTGCTATTTTAAATAGATAAGAGGTGGATAATTTATTCTGATTATACATAAATTTGTAGCAATAACCCAGATTGAAAAAGAGTGTCATTTCAATATTAAATTATTAAAAGCAATTAGTTTCTCGATTACTTTTATTTTAATGCTGTTATTTCGCATAGAATTTTTAGAGTCAGAAAATATTGAACATAATACGTACAATCATGGCCAGTTTTACATTATTCTTGTTATTTGGCAAAAAAAAAGTAAATTGAAATATATCATTTTGAATATTATAATTCTATTACGAGAAAAAGCGAATGTTATCATTTCTGTGAATGCTGAAGTTACCTCTTTTAAGCATTTTGTCCCAAGTTGATGATCCCTGAATTAAAGGGGACCATTAGTAGGCTAATTTATAAAATGTTTTTAGCTTGGTCAAATAAATAAATTAATAAAAAATACAAATTTTGTTTATTCTTTAAGTTATTAAACTTCAGTTTACGACCATTTATGCGATTTCAAACTAAGAAAAGAAGATAAGCGTAATTGTTTATTCATTTATCGAAATTTAACAATAAAGGTCATGTTGTTAAATAATCGTGGTCAGGAGACTGAAAATTATATTTCAGTCCCTAACTTCTAAACATTTGCAAATATTGAAAAACAATTAATACAAAAGTTATTCGTCTTAATTAATGATATTTATTTTTCTATCTATCTTTTACATCGATTCATTTTTCTATCTTCAATCGTAAAAAAATTATAGGGAAATGAAAATTTCAACCTCCCACCCTTTTCACCACTTTAAACTAAGTAACCCATATACGAATTAATCGAATTATTTATCATTTTCATATAATGCATATCAAACCGGTTAAAATTCAATAAAAATTAACCAAATTAAACGTGAACAATGTACAAATTGTTAATATAATAATTGGATCTGTAGAAATTTGCCCAAAGTTGTATTATGAAAAACATTGCAAAAGGCAATTTTCCTATAAAGTATTTACCTAATAAGTATGCAATATAAATTCTTTTTTATTTCGTTTTCACATAAGATATTAATTTGATGTTTGTTATTTTGGATTTTTTATTATATTTTTTATTATATTATATTATTTCTTTTTTTATTCTTAGCGTTGTTAGGTAATACAGATAAGTTTTATTTTTTATTTCTTAAAGATAGAAATATTTTGGCATTTAAAAAAATTAATAGAAAATTCATTAGAACTCAGCTCTATATTAATTTAAATATTTGAGTCTTAAAAATAAACGAACTATTTAAACGGAAAAAAATATTGAAAGACATTTTCTAAAAAATAATTAATTAAACACTTAAGAAATAGAATAGTAGAAAGTTCCTAATTTATGATTTTGACACGTACAAGAAACAATAAAATGGGCATATTTTCCTACAATATTTTTACATCAATGGATTTATCGTTTCCTACCCCTAATTCTTTTTTGTGGGGGAGGGGGAAGGTGAGGAGGCATGAAGTTTATGTTCTAATATTTTGAGATACTATATTATCGAATTTCTGTTCCTCAAAAAATATTCTTGTTCGATTAGATATTTGATTATAATTGATAAAATGAACAAAAATAAGTTTTTCTGGAGAGGAAAGGGGAAAATGAAATGTAAGTTTTATATTTTAAGATACGGTTATCAAATTTTCGGCCCACAAAAAATATTTTAACAATTCATCCCCATTTTCTTTAAATTATATTTCTTTTAATGAAATAAAATTAAATATCTAAACATGAGGTTTAAATAGAACTTTAAGCATGAAAGTAAATAAATAAAAAAAAGATTAAAATGAAATCTGCTATGCATATTTTAATGTATCATGTCAGAACATAGTTTCTTCAACGGCCAAGAACCACGTGCTCGTGCGAGTTAAATCATATTTTTATTCATTTTAATGGCTTCGTCGAATGAATCACTTTAGTATTGCAAACGATAAAAAAAAACTTTGTATCGCATTGATTGTTTAAAAAAATATCACATTTCCTATTTACTTCATTTCACATAATTACGTGCTCAAAATGACATTTTTCTAGTTTTTATTTGCTGTAATCATTAAACTATTTTTTTAATCAGAGTTTTTTAAATGCAATGGCAACGTGTTAATAAAAGCTGATTTTTTTTATATGATCGTGCAGATAGTAAAATTTTTAATTTTTCGCCTACGATTTGTTTTTATTTTTTTATTTTTTGCTTGCCGATTTTTGTTGACGCCACAAATCTCATTCCCAAAATAGCATCCTGTGTTGACAAGATAATAAATAAATAAAAAAATTAAGCGACTTTGCACAATCACTTTCTATTCGTACTTGAACAGAAGGATAATATTTGGTTTCAAAAATATCTCCCTTTTTCTTAAAGTATAAACTATTTTAGAAAACTCAGAATCAAGACATTTTATGACACGATGTCACTTCAGAAACGGCCAGCTGCACGTGTGACTTGATTCTATCATATTTATTCAGCTATCGCAGAAATGTAAACAACTTCTGGTAGTATTTATGACAGATGTCACACAGACAGAATTTTTATTGGCATTCATCATTCTCGCATGGTTTAGAAGAAAAAGTTTTTGTTATTATAAATCGTGTTAAAGATTATATAAACTGATATTCTGTATTGAATGACACTTAAAATTTGTAACTGTCTTTCAAAATTATTATATTTTAATTTTTTCTTAGTTAAAAAGTCTGTATTGAAAATTTGAAATTATGAAAAATAGAAAGGAAAGGTTAATTGCATTTTTTTCCTCTGTTACTGGTCATATTTACTAATATACTTGAGCACGTAGAAAAAAAATTAAATTCCTTCCTAATATAGTACAAGTTAAATTATTCAAAATGTAAAATTCAAAATTGACATATTTTATTTAAATTTCAATTAAATTTGAAATTCAAATCTACTTTTCAGAAGTTTTGAAGTTACACACAAAATATTCAATTGAAACTTTCCTCGATAAATCAGCTATTCATCAAGTGTGTGTAATGACATTTTAAAACCACAATTAAATCCTAATTAATATCCTAATCTTAGTGTTAAAATAGTTCCTTTTAACTTTATTTAAAAAATGTTCTCTTACTTTTTAATGCTATTCCCACTTTCTTATTTAATTATTTAAAACACACGCTTTAGAAAACTGGTGACAATTCCTTCTTTTATGCTCCAAGTAAAGGGATAAAAATCTCTAAAGCTAACGATATTCTTTTTAAGATATCTAATATTCCCTTGTCTAAATCAAAAAGTAGCAAAGAAATCCTAAACCAGAATCTCATAGTAAAGTCACTGAAGGGAAAATTTCATTTACTATGCTTTTATATGACGATGTAGACTGACTTATAGCTTTTTCTCTATACTCCCATGGATAAATATATCAAATTTACAATTCTAAAAGATCCATCTTTTCCAAAAAATGTAGGAATTTAATAGAAACAATGGTAAAAATTTCTGTCTAAAGTCTTAATAAAGTTATTATTTTTATTTCTCCCCGATACATGAAACGTTTGTATTTTGGGAAAGACCATGAACGATAAGAGGTTTTTATATTCTGAGATCCGAACATGAGTATTTTGTGCTTCTTAGAACAGAAAAAGAAAATCGAATTTAAATTCTGGGTACCTTTTTCTTGATTGATTAAAACAAAAATTTCTAAAAAAATTTAAATTTTTCTGCTAAGGACGAAATCACATACCAAATGTCGTTTATATAAATCTTAATTTCAGGATTGTCGTGTTTACATGCACGGAAAAACAGAAAGACAGACGATCAACTGCTTGATGGATTTGATTCAAAAACTGATTCGGATATACACTTTAAGTGGTAAATTTTTGTACTAAATTTTATCCTTCTAGCTCTTTGCTTTTTATAATTATTATCAGTTGTTAATTTAATTGTTATCAGATAGACAAACAAAATCACTTTTTGTGAATGGATTTCGTTCAAAACTTGATAGAAATATACAAATTCAATGTAAAGGTCTCCTGTCAAACTTCATTTATCTTGTTCAAAACATTTGTTGGTGATTAGCGGATAGTGCTAGGCCCGAACTCCGAATCTTAAGGTCAGTAGCCGAGTAACATACCGGTCAAGACAGAAGTCGGCTTCGGCTCGAGCGATGTTATCTGACTTATATAGCATTCATTTTTAATTATCGTGTTAATTCATTTTTTAATTATCGTGTTAATTGGCAGAAAAGCCAAATTCCAAAATTGTATTTTTCGGATTCAGTGAAATTTCAGAACTTAAAATCTCGCTGTCCAATTATTTAATGATCTCAATATAT
>JAOUZG010043272.1:4475358-4536517 GCA_026289955.1 Argiope argentata
GAAGTGCACTTTTGGCCCAACGGATATGTTACTCGGCTACCAACCATGATATTGGGAGTTCGGGCCTAGCGCTATCCGCTACACCTAAAAAGTCATATCACTGATTATCCGCCCCGCTCGAAGACACATGGATAAACCTAAAAACTGAATGGCCAGACCGCTGGAACAGTAACACTGGCAGGAGCTGTGGTTGAGTCTGAAAGATCATCACTGGTCATGGAACAACCCTTCCTGCAGGAAGTACGTCCCGTCATCGATGGAAGGAGTCAGACCTTCCACCTATTTATGTACCCTCCAGGATTGAGATATCCAAATCGGAAGAATATCTTCCTCTTTTCGAAGTGGCCTTTCGGGGGGAATGGGACAAAAACAAATAGTTGTCCCGAAGAGACAATCGCTTGCCATTGTCTCGTTGGGATCACATGATGTTTCTGAAGTAGGCATGACCTTCATTGTCTGTAATAGTTACTCTTGAGTGAACACTGCTTTATAAATACAAACTAAAATTGTAAATATGATAAAGAGGTAATAATCTGGTTATAAGAAATAAAAGAATTGATACAGAGTAAAACTCAAAGCAAGCAAAAAGTGCAACAATTGTGAAAAAAAATTAAACATAACAGATAAAGCCAATGGTTTTCAAAAAGTTAATAGATATTCTCCAAGTATATAAATGAATGTTTAAAAATAAATTGGCCGAAAAAGCAACAATAGTAATTCAAAACCGAGGTGTTCATCCAAAATTTGAAAGTTGTTTAAGAGGGAATTATTGTGCATTTCCGGCATTGGATTCAAGCAAAAGATGCTTATGTATACAATGACTGAAAACGAATTATTAAACACCCATGAAAGTGGAAATAAATAAAGCAGATATTAAATAATGATAACTGAAAAATAAATTCATTGAAATTAATTCATGTTTATATGTTACATCAAACAGATCGCAATAATTTAAATTTGAAATTAACTGCTTGATAATTGAAAAACATTGTAATTGTATAGGAAATCAGAATTTTGTTCTATTATTTATTTGGAAAAATAATTATTTATTTGAAATTTATTGTTTTATTGGTAGACCTAGCATTCAGCTGCCACAATAATAATATTCAAAAAATGAACTATAATAAGGCTTGTGTATACGTTTGATTTTTTTTTCAGAAACAAATACAAAAATTCCACGCCACCAGTTAAGATGCAGCTTCATGTCATAATGCATGTGGAAATAACTTAATTGAAATGGCGATAAACCGCCATATTTGGCGATCCGCTGGCTCCCTACCTACGCTCGTGTGGCTTCCGGTCTGGCTTCTTGATGTTTTAGATTTTGGAAGCGTGGTTGTGTTTTGATTATTAAAATATTGAATTCGAAATTGTAAAGATTATATATTTTTTTAATGCTTGTACTTGTCATAATGAACAACAGAAGAGAACTTGATCTCTTCTAATTACGCCATAAACATTTTGTATTATCAGAATCATCGAAATTTCAATTTTTTTCTGTCTAAGAAAGTAAATTACGTCTTGGACTTTTCAAGCCTTTATTTGTTTTATTTAATTCTGCATTTCATCAGAGACAATTAATTTATATATTGAGCAATTATAGTTCAAATATTTTTCATTAAACCTGTTATTTGCTTAATTTTTATATAAGATTTAATAATATGTATATAAATGATTACAGTAGAAAATATCAAAAAGGACTTATCATTTTTCAATGGTTTTAATAATGATTATAAGTAAAATTTCTTTAAATTTAAATCTCTAATAGGAATCGAAGTAACTTATTGTTTAAATAGTTGTTCTGCTTACATAATAATGAATGAATAGATTACATTATGCAAATGTTCTCAGATAGGTTTTATTATCTTTGGCATTAATGCAGTCAAACCTCAGTTAACTAATTCCAGAGGCGGATTTCCAAATAGGCGCATGAGGCACTCGCCTCGGGCCTCATAAATTAAGGGGCCTCAAAATTTAGTTCTAAAATAATGATAATTTAAACTTTGAAAAAGATTTTTTTTAATTAACCCATTCATTTTTACACTCTACTATTACCACTCCCAGTTCAGCTATTTCAATCAGAGAAGCATGCAATATCAGTACCCTTGAAAAACCAACTATTCTGAGAATGAGGGAGTCGAAAGTCAACCAGGAGGGGGGAGAGATTTTGCATCTTTTATCTAGTTCGAAACTAAAGGGATAAATTTCATATTGCAGACTCGGATACTATGAAGTACAGGAACGGCTCTCAAGGCAATGAACGTGTTTGTATAATCCCAGAGGGGAGCTAACTATAGGGCGCATTTTAGTTAGAGAATTTGGTAAGAAGATCTTTGCTCAAAAAGGTTAGTTTCTCCAAAACATCCTGTTAGCTATTTAGCGTTTCTCATTTGAAAAATATTGACTATGATTTGTGCTGTGGAAAGAAATTCATTTCTGTAGTTGACTTTTGACCAATGTTAAGATTGGTAAGCATATAATTTTTTAATTCGTACTTTTGAAAATATTGTAATCGGGGCTTTATATTTTTTGGCACATTTGAAGGTTAAAAACATAGCTCATTTACAATACGAATCGTTAGGCATTGGCACTGCTTAAAAAGATAAAATAAACTAATTACTTTATCCTATTAACTGAAGGGGGAAATTTTTCAACTCGGAAAAATCGAAAAATATTTTTTACACGACTAATTTTTTTGAATGTTTTAGCCATGTTACAGAAAAGAAAGTTTGAATCAGGGGCTTCAAAACGCAAAAGGAAAAAAAAAGAATATGCAGAAAGACATAAAAATTTATTCAATAAATGTATTATAACATTTGAAAAATGAGCTAAAATGAAAATGAGACAGAAAGAAAATGAGACAAAATTAACTTATTTCGTTTGATACAGCATGTGTACCTAAAAGAATATGAGCAAATTGAAATTGAATATTTACACGAAAATAAACCTCTGCAAGCTGAAGTAGAATAGGAATTCTAACAAATTAATGAGCGAGTTGAACAAGAATGAGTATTTGAAAAGGTATGTGGCGCTAGCCTTATAAGCCAGATAACATCTACTTTACCGAAGTCGACTTTTGGTGTAGTGGTCATGCTACTCGGCTACCGACCCTAGCGTCGCAGGTTCATACCGCGACCTTCAATCGTGTCAGATAAATGAGCGTACTGCAACAAAATGTGCGCAAGAAAAAATCATTGAACAAGTTGAAAATGAATTTGAAGAAATTGTCGAGAAAAGTGGAATTGAATGCAAACCTAAAAAGACAGATGAACAAATTAAAACAGAATAAGCACAAGAAAATGCCGATTAGTGAGCTGAAGCAAACTGCGAAATCGAAGAAATTAATGAGCAATCTGAAAATGAAACAGACGAATCAACAACTTGCAATTTTAACCAGCAAAATAAAATATCCGCTGATTCTGATAACGTTTTAAAACAAAACCAATATATTTTTATTCCCAAAAGAAAAAAAAACAGCTCCATTCTATAATAATTGATTTAGTGTATAATGAAATTTTAGGTATGTATCTCTGAAAAATATTACGCAACTAAGGTTCAAAATAGCTCCTATTTTTTTAAGAACAGCCTTAACACATCCTGAACTTCATCATCCTTTTAAATACAGCCAAGTAGAAAGAAAAAAATTGATTTTAATTTTCAATTTTATGTACCTAAGTCCCCTCCAACTCTTTTTTTAACACAAAAAATCGGATACAGAGCTGAATACAGTGAAAAATATGTATAAAGAGTGTATATTGTAAATATAACTGGAGGGGAGAGGGGCCTCAAATTGAATTGCGCCTCGGGCCTCTGAAACTCCAAATCCGCCACTGACTAACCCTACTCATAACTATTGATCCGTATAATGAGCAAACAAATTTTAAAAAGTGACTAGCTTAACGATAAAGGTTTCGTAGTATGAATAATGAGGCAACATCATGTCGACATATTCAGAATCTTGATTATATCTCAATTGCCATTCTGTTTACCATTTGTTGCCAATGTTTTTTTAATTAAAAAAAGGGCAAAATATTTTGTTAAGCGTCATAATTTCATATAGCATGAGAGAGAAATATTTCAATAATGTGGGAATATAAATACGAGCTTAATTAGAAACTGCATTTTGGATCACAGCAAGGTGTTTAGGAGATTTTGTCAGAAGTGGATAGAGCTGCTTCATCTAGACGAATTGTTGTTGAGAAGCCTCATATTAATAAGGCAATAGCTATGCTCGTTACAAATTTATTTAACAATAATGCTGTGTCTAAATATACGCCAAATTTTGAAACACAGGCTACAACAAACTATTTCAATAATTCTCTAATTAAAAAGCACGCCTTATAAATAATAAATTAAATTATTATAAATTTGAGCGAGTATTTTTTCCACAATGGAATACATTATCCAATTTTGCTTTGATCCTAAGAGAACCTTTTGTTACGCATTACTAGTAAGATTTTAGAATGAATTATGTTCATCAAGTGAGGTTTCGCTGTATTTAAGTAAGATAAGGTGTTCATTAATTATTGTCGAGTTTCCATACCTCATAACTTTCGAATAAAAAATATTTCGCAAAAACCGATTACGTATTCGTAAATTACAACTCAAAGAATTTTATTAATGATATTAAAGTGCACAAAAAGCTTATTAAAAGGTTATATTAAAGCTTGTACAATTTGCACTTTGTAGGCATTCAGTTGAAGCGGTTATGGAGAACGTTCCATATTGTCGTATGTGGCATATGTAACTGCACAACTGATTGTCTCGTTGATTTTCGGGGACTACGAGTAAACGTTTCTTGGATGAGATCAACATTTTCTTCCGAAGTGCTCGGTCTTCTCACTCCCTTTCGGAGTAGAACGCTACCAGTTTCCTAAAATTTTATTAACCAGCGTCTGATAGAATTATCCGAAGGAAGATCTTTCTTGTACGTGGTCCTGAAATGACGTTGAGTAGTTATGACAGATTAAGTTTCGGAAAACCACAATACACACATTGCTTTTTCTTCTGCGGTTGCCATTTTTATTTATGACGTCTTAATCACCCAGACTGCAAATGCGCTAAGATTGCATTGTTGTCACGTAAAAATCTTTGAGTTGTAATTTACGAATACATAATCAGTTTTTGCAAAAATATATTTTATTCGGAAGTAATGAGGTACGCAAACCCCGACAATAATTAATGAACACCCTGTATATTAAAAATTAAAATCCTTTTCTATCTCCATTTCTATATTTATCCATTCTTAAAGCTTTCTAAGATCTTAAAATTCTTACACAGTTCTATCTAAGTCGGATAATGTTAAATAATTATTTTTTAAAAAATAAAAGACACAAATAAAGTGAAATAGTAATTATCAAGCTAAAAGATAAATTAAATCTACTAAATATCAAGACATAATTTAACAGAAAGATATTATAAGTAGTTACCATTTTAATGAAAGCATTTTTCATTTCCCACAACCAGGTCAAATTGTTCTTCCCACCAAATCCGTGAGTAAGCACCTTGAGGGGCAGTTTCGGGTTGATGTTGCTGTTCACAATCGTTTCAGGTTTCTTGTAATCGATGAACTGAGGTGTATGCGGATTCTTCCTGGTATACAGCAAAAACTGTGTGTTCACCGACTCCGGAGGTTCTGGAAGTTGCTTCAAGTGTTTGAAGGTCCCCTCCTTGTCGAAACAGCCCAATTCATCGTAGCAAACACTGTCAGCCCTCTGAATTACGTGTGGTGAGAGATGAACGCCGATTTTTTCAGCTAATTGTTGAACCTTCAGATCTTCAAGAGATTTTACCACGGAATCGTAGATATTGGAATCGCCATCGAGTTCTGGTTCGATGGCGAAGGATGGATTCGCCACCAACAGCGCTGCAAAAAAGAAAAGAAAAATTAAAATGAAATCTGCTATGCATACTTCAATGTATCATGTCAGAACATCATTTCTTGAACGACCAAGCACCACGTGATCGTGGAAGTTAAGTTATATTTTAAATTCATTTTAATTCATTCATTGAATGAGTCGCTTAAGTATCGCTAACGATCCTAAAAAAAACTTGTCTCGCATTCATTATTTAAAAAAATATCCCATTTCCTACTTATTTCATTTCATCTAATCACGTGCTCAAAATGATATTTTCCTAGGTTTTATTTGCTGTAGTCATTAACTTATTTGTTTTTAATCAGAGCTTTTGTAAATGAGATAGCATCACGTTATTAAAAGCTGATTTTTTTAGATGCTCGTGCAGATAATAAAATTTCAATTTTTCACCTACGGGTTTTTGTTGACGCCACAAAACCTCATTCTTAAAATAATATCATGTTCTGACATAATTAAAATGCTTGAAAGATTTTAAATTTAAAAGAATGAATATGTTATAAAAGGCTATTTTTATTCACTATTTGCTTCATTTTGATTTTAAAAAAATAGAAATAGAATGAAAAAATTATCAGTGGGGATTTGATCTCGATTTAATTTTTACCAAAACGTTTGTATGGCAAATAAGAATAACCATCAATAATTAAGGAAAGCATCTCAGCGTTTTGATTAACACTACTTACAAATCGTCTGCTGTTTTACAAATCGTCTGACAATTTCATTCTTTTTTAAAATCTATTAATTCATATAAAAATTTTAATATAAAAATTAATGACTTTTGGATAAGAATGCGATTTTTAATCAGAATTTCCTATTCAAGCAAATTTTATCGTTAACCGTCTTAAACAAATTTTCAATATGATTATGAATTTTCTTACTATCAATCATTAAAAATAATACACTAATTCAATCCAAAAATGAAGCTATTTAAATAGCTGTCTTAATCTATGAATTTCTAAATATTGCAAGTAAATGAAGAATTTTTTTTTAATTATTGTTTCAATTGTATATATTTTAATGTCAACATTAACATTGAAACTTTATAATCATTTTTAACAGATGGAAAGTTAAAATGGCATTAAAAAAGATAAATAAAATAATGCCTACAAAAAATATAAGTAAAATTCAAAGATTTGTTAACCTTAAAAAATGACCATTAATGAAAAAAAGCAGACATTTTGAATAAATTTTAATGTCGGCAATAACATTGGATCTTTATAACCATTTTTAACAACTGCAAAATTATAATAGCAGAAATAAGAGGAATAATACAATTCTAATAAAAAGTCAGAACAATTCAAAGAATTGTTACCCTTAAGAAGTGATTCTTAATGGAAAAAAGAACAAATACTAACACAGAATGTTTTGAGAGGCAGAAAAAATTAACTCTAATTCCATATTTTTAACTAAATCATAAAAGCTCTTTTTAAATAGTTATTCAAATATTTAAACTACTCCTTCTAAAATTCTTCTACGTTTGAGAAACATATTACAGACTCGGATTTTATGACTTTTGACATCAAACGTAACAGCTGATGCTGCTTGTGTACCATAAATCTAACGTATCTTTTGACTTGAAATCAATAAATTCTGTTTAACAATACGTACATCTGTACGATTCCAAACATCTATACTTTATCATCTTAAATATATTTTGAAAAATCAGACAAAAAAATTATTAAAAATGTCTACGATAAAAAAGAATTAAATTAAAAATTTCAATTTTTTATATTAATCTGTTGTAATCTTCAGTAGTAAAGAACATTTTCTAATCAATACGATTTTGAGATACATAATTCTGGAATGTTTCTTTTATTCTGCAAACTACATAGCTTAAGCCTAAATATTTAAACATAGTTGTTTCTTTGTGATTTTGTCTCTTAATAACAGTGATTGTGAAACAATATTTGTGTATCCGTTTCTATCTGTTGTTGCTATAGTAATTATACACAGAACAAATAATGTATTCAAAATTTTGTAAATAGAATGCATAAAATTGAGTAAAATAATTTATTTTCATCTACAAATATTTCTAAAAACATTTTTTTAAATATTTATATTTATAGAAGGGAATATAAGTTTATATGCTCTCATGAGTTGTCTGTGGTGCCCAGATAGTTCTTATAGTCATGAAATTCAAGACATACTTATTGTAATTTAATGCGCGTCAAAATTCGAATGAAAAAATTAAATATAGAAAATTTCTGATTTAATATTTCATATCGTTTTGTATAATTTTTCTAAGATATTTACTTTAAATATCGTTTCTAATTACCTTAGAAAAGAAAAATCTATACAATTATATAAATAATTGGGTTTTTTTAGAAATTGGCTATGCGTCTCTAACAAAATTTATTTAATTTATTTTTTAAAAAAAAATTCTAAAACTAAAAAATATTTTTTAAAATCAAAATTCTAATTTCGTTATGATTTTCAAATATATATATTTTTTAGATAATAACTTGAGCACTTTTTCCCTAATTTAGTTAGACAAAGAAATAAAGAAAAAACTATAGAAATATCTTTTTCCTTTGATTTTTAATTAATTATTTTCCAGAAAAGTTCAAAATCCTTTTTAATCGTGATAAAATGCGTAAGAGAAGTTTGACTTCTTCACTTGTTTTACTAAGAGGCAAACTAGGAAATCATTAATATGAAAAAAAATGTTATAATTCAAGCTGTATTAAAATTGCTTGCAGCTCATTTTCTAATTTCATTCTTTCTGTTTTTATCTTTTTCTTTACCACACATTTTTTTTCAGTTATTTGTTTTTATTTTTATCGTCAATAGTTCAGCAGGTGATGCCATAAAGGGAAAAAATGAGCAAAATCAATGTTTTTATTACTTTTATTTTATGGTTTTCATTTTTTTTATTTCTCCTACTTTGTTTATATAAAAAGCAATATCAATTGAATTCTGGTAGTTTTTATATAAGATTAAATAAAGACCATTGCATTAATAATTTGCCCTAAGTGTTTCCTGATTTCATTAAATGTTTCGTATTTCCTCGCTTTTCTTTTTATAAAAACTAGTTTACATCAAAAAAATTTAAACAGGCATCAACAAGATTTAAGCCTGAAAATTAGCTTCTCATTCATTCTTCTTCCCTAAATTTACCAAACTTGGAACATGATAAACTATAATTAGTGATTGCGAATAAATCATTCAGAAAAAAAAGCAACAAAAATATATTGCTGCTGTTTCTTCATCTATTCATGCTGTCATTTCTCAATTTTTCAACAGTTTATTTTTGCCCAGTTTGCGATTTTTAACAGGGTGATGTTCATTGCTAGCATATTATTTGAAAATTTCTAATAATTGTGCATATACGTGATAGGGTATGATGCATAATGTGAAAATCATTCAAAATGGCCATCCAGCAAGGCAGATCTTTAGACATAGAGCTACCAAAATTTAGCACATGGTATTTTCTCTGTTTCTGTTCTCAGAAAAATAAAGATTTAAATGATATCTGCTATGCATATTTCAATGCATCCTGTCAGAACATCATTTCTTGAACGGCCAAGCACCACGTGTTCGTGCAAGTGAAATTATATTTTTATTCATTTTAATCGTTTCATCGAATGAGTCACTTTAGAATCGCAAACGATCCAAAAAAACTTTGTCTAGCATTTAGGGTTTAAAACAAATATCACATTTCCTATTTATTTCATTTCATATAATCGCATGCTCAAAATGACACGTTTCTAGATTTTATTTGATGTAGCCATTAATTTATTTTTTTTTATCAGACCTTTTGTAAATGAAATGGCAATGCGTTATTAAAGGCTCATTTTTTGAGGTGCTCGTGCAGATAACAAAATTTTTATTTTTCGCCTATGGGCTTTTTTTTACGCCAAAACCATCACCCCAAAAGCAACATCGTGTTCTGACATGAATTTTTTTCAAAATCTTGATCAGGTTTTTTTTTAATAAAAATTAATGATAGAAAAATAAATTTTAATCTTTCTTTAATAACTGTGAGACATATTATTGCATAAAAATAATTATTATGATATCTTAAAATTTAAATAATAATAATTATTATTATCATTTACATAATATTCCTTTTATTTCCATAAAATTCCTCTGACAATTCCTATGAATTTTAAAATTATTTTTAATTATACTTAATATGAATTATTCCCATTCAATACTAATTGTATCCTCATTGCAATGCACATGAGGATACTAAGGAAGTATCCTCATGTGCATTGCAATTTTTTTTACATACATTTATAAAGAATGTGCCAATTATTATTGTTACATAATTAAACAAAAAAAATTACGATAATAAAGATAGATAAATCAACTATAAAATATTATCATATTAAATGTTTTGGACTATAGGTTTAATTCCTTTTAATTTTTGTTATTTAATTTTATTCGACTTCACGAATTTCCCGTTTGAATTATAGAGAATTACAGATACATATAACAATACGAGTCGCTTTAATTAATAAAAAATTGAATAGTTCAAAATTCTTATTAGCACCATTTGTTCAAATTTTAATTTATTTTATTGTCGAAAATGTATTTCTCCTTTCAAAAAAAAGTTACAGTGAACCTTTGAAAAAATATAATTGGAGTGCTACTCTTTCCTACTTTTAAACTATCTTTCGATTAAAAACAAAACAAAAAACGAAGTTGTTCGTCAAATTCAGGTTTTGCAAGTTAAGTTTTTAATTTGTCCGACATTGAAAAGTTAAAAAGAATGAAATTGACAGGTTCGGCATGTTGTCTGGCATTATTGTTATAACTGCTGCTTTCTATCGTAAGAAATGTACATGTGCTATCTGCGCATTTCGTGTACTTGCGTAATTATTTAAAATAAGTGGAATTTCTTCGAGTGCTATAATTTAAAGGAAATATAGTTGAAAAACCAGTCCTTCTCTGAAACAGCTTTACTCAACTTATTGTTTCATTCAGTTTTACATTCTCATACGAAATGTAAAAAGGGAAAGAGTCGTAACCGTCAATATCGAACACTCGATTTTGATGAATTTTCACGTTTTATATCTCCCACCTCTATCTGTCTATAAATACAGAGCGGTACGATATAATATTAATTTTAGATCTATGTAAAATTTTGCTCAATATCTATCAAAAATCTATCTTTCCCTCCATCTATTTCTGCATATTTGAACGAGTCTTAGAATTGCAGAAAGATAGATTTTCGAAATAAATGAAATTTGGTATGCCATTTTGAAAGCAAAATTGTCAATCCAAATCGAATTTTGAATTCAATCCTTTAAAAAGAAAGAGATACAAAACGGGTTTTCAAAAATATAAGCAAACAATATGCTATATGTATATGTAGTTTTATTATTTGCAATTTTTTTCTTTTAATTATTTCATTTTTATTTTTTGTATAGTTATTCATAGAGTAAATATTAATTAATTCTGAATACAGATGAATAGAACATAGTAACATAATAGAACATAGTATGCTTTAATAGAACATAAAATTCTCTACATCATATGTATATTTGAAATGTGAGCGACACGCTCTTGAGCTTTTTTATTATAAACACTTCAACAGAGTATGTGGTGTGAAATAATGCAATGAGTCACCGCTCGCTCTTTTTTGAGGCAATTCCTACATTCAAATCTATATGTGCTACCTTATATATGTGAGTGATAATCGTCCATGTGTTATTTTATATGTGTATGAGCGCAAATAAATAAGAAAAGGCCCAAAAAGCATCCTTTCTTGGATTAAACACACACACACACTGCTACTTTATAAGTGTTGTGTACAAGATGGTAAATTGGAAAATTCTCTCTCGATGATTTACGATATCAATATCTGGAAAACCCAAATTCTTACGGCAGGTTTTTTTTTTCTGTAAAATCTTTTTTTTTTAAGGAAAATACTTAGATACGAATCATACACTGATTACATATTAATATGTTTCAATCTTACCTACGAATAAATTGGTCTCTTAAATTAAAAAAAAATAATAATAATGAATACACTTTATTTGAAACAATTTGCTATATTTCAGTGCTCATTTCACTGTTTATCTATCTTATATTTTTGAACTTACGCACAGTTTTACCATAGAGAAATCGAGTCCGAGTTCATGCAATGAAAAAAGGCACTTATAGTTATAAAATAATTAATTTTTATTTGTGTAAAATATCATTTCATCAGGAAAGGTACATATAGGGATAAAATTAAGAAACAAAAATATTAAGTATAAATTCATAAGAAAAAAAAACAAAGCAAAAAGCGCGAGCGGAACCGTGGAGTCACAACACACGTCATTCTTGTTGCATATTATATATATATATATATATATATATATATATATATATATATACACTAAAACAATTTTAAAAGAGGTAAATTTAAAAAAATTGCCATTTTCATAATCAATTAGAAAGATACACAAATGTATTAAGAGAGCGCGTATGCTGCTATTCCCAACGACATAGTGGAACTAAGAAGAATAAAAAACAGATATTTGTAATTGAAAAAAATTTATTGGAGTCCTTGCTTGATGTTGACCCTTCCTTGAGAAAGTCATCAGGCCGGATTTCTCATTTTTTCAATTACAAATATCTGTTTTTTATTCTTCTTATATATATATATATATATATATATATATATATATATATATATTTATATACTTTTTCGAAATGCAGTGTGGATAGTCTTGGCGAAAATCATCGAAAGAAACACATATTGTCTTTTTAATTTCGCTTTATTCTGCAGCACAGCAAATTTACACAAGAGTTCAAAAGAAAACAAATAATTTCTCTCTTGATTTATATACTATGATATCCTCATAAATCCCACACATGTAGATATCTGAATGGAATTCTTATACTTTTGACCTTATATTGACCTTTAAACAAGGGGAAAGCAGGATCTTAAAAGAATCTATTTCACTTAAGTAATTTATTATTAATCGAAGGAATCCTCTAAAAGAATATTTACACCAGATTTATTATCCATCCACTTGGCACGTGTGGACTCAATTGCGCATTTACTTCATAATACTTTATTTGATTTATTAATGAAACAGTAAATAACATTTTAGAAGGAAATTACTATGAGCTAAATTAATACAAAACTTTGGGAATTAATAATTACATTTAAAATTAGAGTTTAAAATATCATTACACACACACACACACACACACACACACACACACACACATATATATATATATATATATATATATATATATATATATATATATATACACAAATTAAAGTTACAAGACCGCTTTTAAATCTATATATTTGCTAATAATGATTGTATGTTGACAAGGAAACTCTATTTAATTGTCTGTTAAATAGTTTAAACAATATTTAGATTTTATATATTATGTAATAAGTTCAAATGTATCACAATGGATACATGATTACATGATTTACTAAAATAGAAAAGAGTCGAATTACAGAAAACATTAAAACAGTATAAAGAAATAGGTTCTGAAATTTTTTGATTTATAAATTAATTAATCGTTTAATGACTAGTTTGGACATACTACAACGGTTTTCCAGAAGAATTTCATGATCAAATAATAAACATCTTACAAAGAAAAAATACTACTTGAAATCCGCTACGTGTAAGATTTTTAAAACTACGTCTTATTATCATGCCATTGTGTTGCCACAAACGAAATGAATAAATAATAATCGAATACTAAAAAGTTCCTTGGAGAGGAAACAAACAGAAGATGAAAATAGACAAAAATATATCTGAATATTAAGGTTCAATAAAAATTTTCTTGAACAAAATTGCAATAATTTTATACGTAGTCTTTTTTCCCAGACGATTCAGTTTTCTTCTATAAATTTTTGTAAATGTTTTTCTGAAAACAGAAATTAAGGGAGAGATGAGTATCATTTTAATTATAAATAAATAAGGAAATAAGTAGTTGTTGAGTTTAAAGGACGAATTAATTAAATTACCATAAATGTCTATAGCTAATCGATAATTGATTAAAGTAACAATTAGTTAAATGATGAATTATTTTCATTAATAAGCCACTCCCTATCTGTTCTTGTAACTAACAAAAGGGATATTGAAAGCACCAGTTAAAAATAATAAATAAATTAGGATAGATTTTTCGAAGCATAAATTTTGAGCATGGTGATTTTTAGATGAAATTTTATTATTATAAATTATTTATTATAAGTTTTTTCATGAAATTATATAAATAATTAGAAAAAAATTCAATGCAATTATAGAAATTAGCTTTCCAGCAAACATAAAAAAGGAAAAACCTTTCACAAAATTCAATTTTAAGCAAAAAAGAAATCCGTGAAAGAGCCTACTTTATAGCAACAAAATCATCAAAAGGAGTTTAAAAAATCTTTATTTAAAAAAATATGCGACTTTTCTTTAAATAAAATTATTATCTAAATAGGTATTAATATTTAAAAAATATTCTTTATAAAAAATCTAGTACAGAAGTCATATTTTAGTAATTTTTTTATTTAAAAAAATAAAAGTGTAAATAAGTCGTAAAACAGCAATACTGGTTTAAATAAAATACCTATATTCCAGGATAAAATATTAGTTCAAGGATATAAATAACAATAGATTACAAAAAAAAAGTTGTAACTTTTGACCTTTGGCAATAATATGCTAACAAAGATCATGTAATGTAACCTGTTCAAAGATGAAAGAATTCTCCGATCATAAGCTATAAAGTACTATTTGAAATAAATTTTTCGAAAATAAATCGTAATTTACATTAATAAATTTTTTTCACAAAATTAAGAAACTATTACAGCCAAAGAGTTCTAATAAAATAATGAATTAATTTTAAAATTATATAAAACAAGCAATTTAATTACCTGCAACTAAAATGACTAACATCCCTGGTTTCACTTAGATTTCGATTAATTTGTGACACGCCAACACTAATGATAAAAGAGGTTTTTGTCAATATCTTTTTCAATTTATCTTTTTCTTCCTGCAAATTCGACAGGTGTGCTTATAAAATGAGAACCCTTTCAAACGATCTTAGATAATTCTTGGTATATCTTACTTAAACAGATCAAAACATTTCAAACAAACCCTGTGAAAACGCAAATTGATTGGGATTTGATAAGAAAAATATTAACTTGATAACTGTGATGACCGTTATTTTGAGATAACACCAAAGTGAAGAATGGGGGGTGGACTCTTAAGAATATGAAGATAGTAAGATTATTATTTTTTAAAATATCGATATAACAGACGGTTAATGAAATAAACAAACACAAAGGAAATGAAACGTTTGTGGCAGGTGATTGCTGACACTATCATAGCTGCAAAAAAAGGAGGCTTTTGTTTTTGTTTGTTTGGAACTGTTTGCTGGTAAAAGCAGCTGAAAAAAAAACTGATTAAAAAATAAATCCCTCAGCTATTTTTATTTTAAATTTAAAGATGCATACATTACTTTGACAGTCGATGGTTTTAAAATAATCTAAAAGGATTTTTCTCATTAATTTCCTATTAAACCTTTGAAGAGTTTCCTTTCCAATTTTAAAAGATTCTAAATCATTATATAAAAAAGAAAAAAAGAATTCAACTCATAATTATTTAATACAATATAGATCAAATATCGTTTTCAATTCTGTATTTATTTTATTCTCCCAAAATTAAAGCAAAAATAATAATACATCTTTTTACTTTCGGTTAGTAAATATTAATAAATATACATTAAGAACATCTGCTTTCTATTGAAATTATACATTTCTATTTAAAATATTCTTACTTTTAGATTTAAAAACAAGATCAAATCTAGAATATTTATATTTACTCCCAATCTTGTATACAGATTGATTTTTTTTCTTTGTATGTTCAGATTAATCTAAACTTTGGTTATTTAAAGAATGATTCTTGACCCAGCAAACCCTTATCCTCCTCTTATCTAATTCCAGCACAAACGTCAGAATGAGATTACATTTATTTTAACACAACTGAAATTCAAATGTATTTCTTCAACGGTATGGTAACTAAATATACTATTTTTCTTCTGAAACAATTCATCAAAATTAGTCACATTTAAGAGATCGAACTTCGAAAAGTTTAGATAGAAGAATTCTTCATAAGCGAACATTGAAAGTTTTAGTTAATCTACTTATTTGAAAATAAATTATTACAGATAAGCAATATAAAAAAAAAACCTCGGGTGTCTTGTCGCCTTAGATACACGTATATATTGTATGTCTTTGCAATAAAGTATTTTTGTGTGAATCATACTTAAGTTGACTAATACGATGAGAAGAGAAAAAAAAGAAATTATAATCTTGGCACCATTATTTCTCTTCTATCGGCAACATTATTTTTTATTGCGATGAATCATTCAATTTTATTCAATATTCGAATCTATCTCAAGGTGTAATCTTGTTATGTAATAAATGAACAATTATGTTTTTATCTTAGTTTCTCTACCTTTACAGGTGCAATACTACAACTTCCAGAAAAATTGATAACAAAACATAGCAACAATAAGAATAAAAACTTACATTCCAAATATTTACAATAAAATTTAGTGTTATCTTCCTTGCATTGTTTTGCAGTTCATTTAGTATATGTGTACTTTAAAATTCTTTTTATATTCGTATCTTTATATCTCTATTCCCAAGTAGCACATCCTGTTGTATAATATTGTATAATACTGTGCGATATTATATGATATAAAACTATATTCTACAATATTAAACAATATTGTTCAATATTGTACAATATTTGTGTGCTACTAGGGTTAATAATAAAGACAAGTGTATGTGTGTGTTGACTCTCTACAGGCAAGACCATTTGCCATAGATCTATGAAACGTGCCCCATATATACTTTGGAAACTAGAAGTGTGCAATTTAGGCAGAATTAGAAGCTGAATTAATAAAACATTAAGCGACATTTTAACATATTTTCGCCATAAGCAGAAAATATTGCAACTCAAGATTTATTTTTACGTCACTGAAATCAATTTAATTTTGTACAGTTTGCATTTTTTTAAACTTGAAATTGATTTTTCAAAAAAATGTGTTAGTATATTTTACAATAATTCATTTTGTTTCTGACATGGGACTCAAAATGTTTTCATTTTTATGGCTAATATATCATTATCTCTCTCTCTCTCTGTGTGTGTGTGTGTGTGTGTTGTTGTTGTTGTTGCTGTTGTTGTTAGTCATCAAGATATAAAGGTACGATTTATTTTTTCATGTTGAATAAATTTCAATGCAAAGCATGCTTTTAATAAAACATTGAGATTTTCTCATAGTTATAATTAATTAGTGAAATTAATCATCAAGGAGAGGTGAATTTTTTTAGAGTCCATTTTTAAATATTACTGTCCCTTACGATATAACTGGATGTAAAAAGATATAAACAGAAAATTAATTAAGTTGAACTAGTTAACTAATCAAAATTAATTAGTTTAATCAACATTAATTAGTGAACGAATGACATAACGTTTCTGCTAAAGGTCTATCAAAATTTGAAATTTAAAAAAATCTGATGAGGCGCGAAATATTTAATTGAAAATTTTAGCGGTCATTAATCTTGTGAAACAACTGGTCACTAAAGGCGAATAATTTATAAAAAATATTTTTATCTTCTGTGTATTATTTTGCAGTTGTATATTCTTCATATGTACTTTTAAACTTCTTTTACGCTGTCAGATAAAAAAAATAAAGGTAAATGAAATTAGCTAAACAAAAATAAAACATCGAATTGTTTTTAATACTAATATTTTTGACCTTTTAAAATATTTTTTACCACCATTATCTTTTAAATATATTTATATACATATATACAAAAGCAAAAGTATACGAACCTGTTCTGGAGCACTCTTAAGTACGATAAAAGCAGTATAATACCTTAATATACTTTATATTACTTTAATATTAGCGTATTTCATCGCTTTTTCACAATTTCTGATCTTGTGAAATCTTTCAGAAAAACTTTATCAAAATGTTCTCATGAATAAGGAACACTGGCCGACTTATTGAATATCATTAATTTTACCATTATCAAAAAATAATACTACCTTCTGATTTACTGACTATTATCGCAAAAAATTGACCTTATTTTAGAAACGTTCTTTTGGTAACTTTTTATTATACCTTTTATTCTTGTTTTCCAAGCTTAATTATTAATCTCACTTTTTTAAAACTGCAAAAAATCCCAAAAAATTATGAAAAAAATTAAGATTGCTACAATATGTATTGGAAATAAAATTACGGTGAAATATTCCAAAAGAATTAAAGAATTAATACACTTCATATATATCTGACAGAGAAAACGATATTGAAGGGTAATTTAATTCCCTATACTTTTATTCATTTTTTTAATCTGATCAAAGCTTTCTAAAGCAAAAAGGAATGGTTTTATTAATGACCTGAATTCTTTCCCTCAAGAACTGATATCTTATTAGCCACAAATATGCGGGCGTCTTGGGAAAAGAACAAATTGCGCAATGCCAGATTCTTGAGTTCAAATAGTTTCGTGGAAGAAGTGTAATTGCATGTTCTGAGAAGAATAATTAATGAAAATAACCCCGACTACTGACCGTCCATTTTCAAACAGCTGTTCTTTCATTCAGTAGAAATATAATTACGGTTTTGATGTTCTATGGGTCATAAAGAAACTTGGGAAACTTATATTTGTTTAGAGAGTTATTATTATTTATATTCGTTTTATAAGATTGCCAAATAGTTCGTACAAAATTGATTCGTGAATCAGAAATTAAAAAATATATTTTATTTCAATTTTTTTATTCAAGAAATCAAGTTCATAGTAATAGTTATTAATAATATCAGAACATGATGTTTTTTTATGAGGTTTCTGACGTCATTAAAAATCCGTGGGTGAAAAATTGAAATTTAATTATCTACACGAGCAACTCAAAAAAATCAGCTATTAATAACGTGTTGTCTTTGCATTTACAAAAGCTCCGATTAAAAAAAATATGCTAATGATTACAGCCAATAAAACCTGTAAAAATGTCATTTTGAGCACGTGATTATATGAAATGAAATAAATAGGAAATGTGATATTTTTTTTAAACAATCAATGCGAGACAAAGTTTTTTGGATCGTTTGCAATACTAAAGTGACTCATTCATTGAGACAAATAAAATGTTAATAAAAATATAATTTAATTAGCTCGAGCACGTGGTGCTTCACCCTTTCAAGAATTTATGTTTTGACATGGTACATTGAAATATGCATAGCAGATTTCATTTTAATCTTTTTTTAATCACTCCTCTAACAGATTTCCCCAGATGAATAAAGGACAGTATATTTTTATAGTGATACTTGTCCTTATGAGTCTATTTAATAAAATAATCTTGGAACACTAATATTCGAAATATAATTCAATCAAATTTATAACAATAAAAGAGCGTAATGATTTAAATAAAATTCCTTATCACAAACTTTCTATATCTCAAGTCATTTTCATTGCTGGAAATGTTATTATAATTTAGATGCTTAGTAAATGTAAAATATATCAGATAAACTAATAATATTATAAATAATTATTTTTTAAATAATTAAAAACTGCATTACTATTTACAGATTGTCAGTTTCTATTAAGTTATCGAAACTAGAAAATCGATGAAATATTTTATCTGATAAATAAATAATGCGATAAATTCATTTTTTTAAATAAATAATATGGAAAAGGAAATATCTTACATTTTTAATCTCTGTTCATAAGAGAAATCAAAATAAAATTTTGTTAAATTTGCCAAACGATAACTGTCTTTGCGACTTTTCAAATAAACCCTTGCATTAAATAAATATGAACTGATAAACAGGGGATAACAGCCATTGTTGCTATAAATTCCAACATCTTACTACTTTCATATGAACTATTATAACGGTAAATTACTATCATACAGAATTTATGATTATATAGTAAGGTATGGAGTCAAAAATAGAAAAGAAATTAATATGTGGAAAGCACAACTAATTTGTAATGTCCATTGAAAAGAAAAAAAATGCAATTCGTAATAGAGAAAATTAAACATTATTTCAATTGTTTTCAAAAACATTCATTATGTTGAAACATAGTTAATATGAAATTAATTAACTACTTAAAAGATAATCTTGTAATAATTAAAAAGAATTTTTGTTTTCGAACTGACATTACCACTAAGAATTTAGTAAACGTAAGATGAGAAGGATGCACATTTCTTTATCAGTTATCTTCACATCGACCTTGGAAAAAACATATGCTTTAAAAAGATTCCATGATCTGCTTTATCACGTCTTATTTTTATTCCGTGCTTTGAAAACAATAGAACAATACATTACGTGCGTACCAAAGAAGTGACTGGAAAGTTATTCTTCTTCAAATATATTTTAATAAAAGTTGAAGGAATTATTAAAGAGATTTACGCAAAAAATGTAGTATTCCGTTTCATTTTCCTACTGAATTTTATAATCATGGGAAATTCCTGCACTCACAATAAAAAATAAAGATTAAAATAAAATCTGCTTCGCATATTTCAATGTATCATGTCAGAACATCATTTCTTGAAAGGCCGAGCACCACGTGCTCGTGCGAGTTAAATTATATTTTTATTCGTTTTCATTCTTTCATTGAATGAGTCACTTTAGTATTGCAAACGATCCAAAAAAACTTTGTCGCCTATTAATTCTTTAAAAAATATCGCATTTCCTATTTATTTCCTTTCATATAATCACTTGCTCAAAATGACATTTTTCTAGGTTTTATTTGCCGTGGTCATTAACTCTTTTAAATCAGAGCTTTTGTAGATGCAGTGGCAAAGCTTTATCAAAAGCTGATTTTTTAAGATGCTCGTCCAGATAATAAAATTTTTATTTTTCACCTACGGATTTTTGTTGACGCCACAAACCTCACTCCCAAAACAACATCATGTTCTGACATGATAAAAATCGAATAAAAAAATGAAATCTACAATTGCAAATTTCAAGTTATCATGCGAGAACATTATTCTTTTTTAATTCTGGTAGGCTTGGTGAATCTTAAAATGCACACTTACTTTTTTTTTATTTATTTGTAAGACTCCAAACGTTAAGGTATGTGGATTCCTCCGACGATTGCGCTTAAGGAGTTCTAATTAGTCTGTTTTTATGAAATGAATGCAATTTTATTCATTGGCAATCGCTATTATCAGTATATAATCAAAAAGTATACTATAGAGAAAAAGGATATGAAGGTTATGAGAAAAGGATATGTAGGTTAGTGCACGGACTGAAGACTGAACTCGCAATGGTAGGGTTTGCAGCCGAGTAACATAGTGACTTGGCAAAAGCAATTACTCATGTCCGAAGAATGTTATCTGGCTTATGAAGCTTTTACCACGCGTTGTCCCACCTGTGAGTCGGTGGCGAGACGAGCGATACACTTGAGCCAAGTGTATAGTTAGGTTTACACGAAGCCAGCTATTGCGCACTATAGAAGATCCCGCCTATTTCCAGGAAAATCACTGATCCCAATGGGACAATAGTAAACGGTTGTCCCGATTGAAAAAACCGTTTGCCATTATCCCAACAATGGTAACGCCATTGTCTCAATTGTTCATACGAGGACAATACGGAGACAACGATTGCGCCTAATAGTTGACTTCGAGTGAACCCTCCTTATGACGAGCGTGTGTGCATTGTTGTTGGTGATTTTGGCTGTTCTTCCTAATGGGCCTGACGACTTGTGCTGCCTGTAGAGGGCGCAACTACAGCAAGGCACGGGACTTCTTTGGGGCCCTCTCCTTTACTACTTTCGTAATGAAGAACGTTCATTAAAGAAGGAAACTTAAAATAAAATTTTTATTCGATTTGGGGGCCTGCCCCGTATATCCCTGCCTTAGTCAGGCCCTGCACAACTGCTGTATGAAGGTTGCTTATTCAAGGTTGGAGATCACCATTGTGGAGGATGTAGCCGGGTAACAAAGTCACTATTTAAAAGCAAGTACCCGTGTTCGGAGGATGTTACCTGACTTATAAAGTTTTCAAGAGTTAAGTTTTAACTCATTAGATATAGGTCGATATTTCCTGTTGGGGAAGCTCTTTAATGACGTAATAAGAATCGCAATTTCTGTTTTTTAAATCAATAAATATTTCCCGATTTTGTATAAAATACCCGAAAATATTGTTTTCATATCTGCACTGTATTCAATATATGAGCATTAAATTAACCAATTTTCTTATCGTAGACCATTTCACTATTTGGTCAATGTTTTCTGAAGTTCATCATTAGATCCGAGTAGCGGATGATGATTAAAATCCTACATCCGAGTACATTGCATTCATGTTCAAATAAATTCAAACAGTATTATCTATATTTAAAACAAGTTGACAGAAATCAAAGGATAATAATAATAAATAAATAAATAAAATTTTTCTTTAATTGTGTAATATCCTCTCTTTTAAGGCATTTGGATGGTGAAGACAGGTGCTGTCGTTCGTGAAGATAATATCTGCCCACTTCTGTATCTTTTAACAGAATACAAAGTTGTTCTATTAATGGTATTTCGTACTCATTATCTAATCATGGAGATTCATCAAATTCTTGAGCTCGAATTCTTTCATGATTACAGCGTTTTGTCATTATATACTTCGTGCATAAAAAAATAATAAATGTGCAAGGAGAAAGAATGAAATTCCATGTAAGTAACCAGACTGTCGCAGTTTAATGATATGAATTTTGTTTTATGAGATATAATGCAAAGTAGACAAATTCTTAATATATGTAAGTAAATAAATTAAGAGTAATTTTGTATGGGTTATTAATTGTTTATTCTTATTTCAGAATAAATAAAAAACTATTAACATATTTTATCTTTACAAACAAGAAAGAAGTAAAGATTAAAATGAAATCTGCTATGCATATTTCAATGTGTCATGTCAGAACATCATTTCTTGAACCGCCAAACACCACGTGCTCGTGCAAGTTAAATTGTATTTTCATTCATTTTAATCGTTTCATTTGAATGAGTCACTTTAGTATTGCAAACGATCCGAAAAACTTTGTCTCGAATTTATTTTTTTAAAAAATATCCCATTTCCTATTTATTTCATTTCGTATAATCACGTGCTCAAAATGACCTTTTTCTAGGCTTTATTTGCTGTAGTCATTAACTTTTTTTGAATCAGAGCTTTTTTAAATGCAATGGCAACGCGTTATTAAAAGCTAATTTTTTGTAAGATGCTCGTGTAGATAATAAAACTTCAATTTTTCGCCTACAGATTTTTGTTGTCGTCAAAAACCTCATGCCAAAAACAACACCATGTTCTGATATGATAATAAATTAAGAACTTTTTTTTGAAGAATTAAATACTTGCACACAAAGTTAGTTATTACTTTATCTCAAATATCCAAATTTGTATACAAATTACTTCATGAAATAATATTTTTTAAATCAAAGTGCATGGATTTTAATTATGTCATGAAACAGAAGAAAAAAAAACATATATATTAAAAGGTACATATTAGTATTTTATAATAAATAATAAAAATATTTTTTTCAGATACAGTTAAAGCAGAAATTAATAAGCTTTCAAACTCAATTAATAACCAGAGATAGTGGTCGCCCCAAAAACTTTCTCGCATAATCTCTAATAAGCTTGTCGCGCCAGAGAACACTTGCCCGACGTTGGCGTATAATAGTTACGAGATATTAACTTTTGGCAAAAATGTAACATTTTTACTGAATTTATCATATTATCCTTGGCGAGATTTTTGGCGATTAATCCAAAACATGCTCTTAATAGTATCCAAAAATCAATTTTGAGATTTGGACACGATTTTCCTCAAACAATTGAAATAAAGATTTGACACAAAATCGCATTTGTATTTAAAAAAATTCCATACTAAATTTCATATAATTAAGTGATTGCATTTTTTAACTGTCATGTTAACCTTTTTTTGAAAGTACAGATGTATTGACAATCAGCTCTTTAATGGATTGGGTTCAAATTTTGGCAGATGTCTACATCATCGATGTTAAATCTGAATACAGAATCTTATCTGTCTAGCTCTCTTCGTTGTGAAGCTATATTGTTAATTAATATTTTAACAGCCAGATAGGCGAACTTCTTGTGACCGGATTTTGCTCAAATTTTGATAGACTTCCACAAAGTTGGTGTAAAGACAGTATACCAAATTCCAACCATCTAGCTGAAAGCATTTCTGGGTTATCTTTGTCACTGAAAAACATGGACATTTTCTTTAAAAAATGTATTTTTGGTAGCTCGTGGAGGTCTAAAACGTGGCGATTTGTCAAAACCTTGCTATCAAATTTTTTCACAATTACTGTTCAAATTGTTAATGATTCTTTATACTAAACAAACGAGAAAGTAAAAAACGAAGTCATATTTCTTTTTATTTATTATTGCGCTTATTTTAATAATCTTTGAATTTTTAATCTTAAATTTGTAATTCTTAATTATAAATATTCATACATACCTTATAATAATAACTTAAAATAAATTAGAGCAAATTTGATAAATATTTAAAATTATCAAATTTGTAATTCTTAATTATAAATATTTATACATAGCTTATAATAAATTTTTCCTCCGTTTTCTATCAGCTGCCGTTTTTTATACGGAATTATAATTATTCGAAAAACAGTTAATCAAATTCTGAAAATATAGAACTTTTATGCTATCAACGAGAACAAACAAGCGAGCAAAATATCAAAACTCTTGCCTATCAGAAATTGCTTGAAACATGTCGATTATAAAATTCCGTCTTTACGAAAATATAATAAATTGAGTTAAACAAAGTAGTGCTAAAAGTCAAATAAAATAAAGACAAATTATTTAAAAGAACCGATGATTAAGTGGGAAAAGGCCAACTGTTGCACAGTTTAAGTGTGAAATTACTTCTATAAATGAAATAATATACGAGTGATAAGATTTCTAGCTATAACCACATTAACCTATCTGTTTGATTCTTGGATTTTAATGTCGCAAGAATTAGATTAGGTAACACGACATCAAACATATGGCGTAAAAATTGATCAGAAGAAAATATCACGAAAAAAAAAGAATAGTTTTATTTATTTATTTCTCTCCATTTTTCAATACGTGCTAAATATTTAAAAAAATCTTGCTAAATCATAAACTTTTTTAATATTCATTTAAAATACAATACTTAAGGTTGTAAAGATAATCATAAAACTGATGAGATCTCAAAACAAGCTTTTATGACTTTTTGCTTGGTAATCTTCCTCAGATAAAGATCATAGTTATGGCGCTGATAAGGATAATTTACATGAAAGAGGCAAACAATTTCATTCATTTCCATATTAGAAAAGAGATAAGAATATTTTCATTCATTGTTGGAAGTAAAAAAAGAACACAAAATATTTACAATCATTTGTTTAAGTTCTAGCTATACAGCTGGTCGTATTTTTCTGGCGGTTCAAGAATGTTCGTTACGTGCAAGCAGTCGTTTTTGACTAGATTCTATATTTCCTTTTTGTTATTTTTAATTCATTATTCAGAACAAAACATCTGCTCTGTAATATTACTTTCTTTAAGGTACAAATTGGAAACTGAATATATCCAACTCAGTTTAATAAACACACTTACTTTGTTAGAAGCAAAAATAATAATAATATATTATTTTGAAAATGAGTTAAATTTATAGCTGATTAAAAAATTTACAATAATCATATTTACAATAATCGGACTGTTATTAATGTACAGTAATTTTCACAAGGTATTTTCAGTTAGCTATGAGAATATAATAAATAAACTTGCTCTCAGTACTGAAAGACAAATATTTTGTAAGTAAAAAAAAGGAGAAAAAAAATCAAACTATGTATAAAACAAATATATATTTAAATCTTTAGCTGAACATTCTTCTTCTTTCATCTGCATTCAAGAATACTTTATTAACTTAAAATAAAAATTCTGAATACAAGAGTTATTATTATAATGTCAGAACATGATATTGTTTTAAGAATGAGGTTTTGTGGCGTCAACAAAACCCCGTAGGCGAAAAATTGAAATGTTATTATCTGCAAAAGCATCTCAAAAAATCAGCTTTTAATAGCGTGATGCCATGCCATTTACAAAAGCTCTGATTTAAAAAAATAAGTTAATAACTACAGTGAATAAAACCTAGAAAAATGTCATTTTGAGCACAGGATTATATGAAATGAAATAAAGAGGAAATGTGATATTTTTTTAAACAATCAATGCGAGACAAATTTTTTTTGGATCGTTTGCAATACCAAAGTGACTCATTCAATGAAACCATTAAAATTAATAAAAAATATAATTTAACTCACACGAACACGTGGTGCTTGGCCGTTCAAGAAATGATGTTCTGACAGGATGCATTGAAATATGCATAACAGATTTCATTTTAATCTTTTTATTACTATGCTTTTTATCATTTGACCCCAGTGCAGAAAATAAAATATTTCAAATATATACTTCTAATTCTTCCTACAAACAATTATAGATAATGGTTCAGGAACTCAAAAGTTCTCGAAACTGAAAGCCCTTCAAAAGTTGCGAATACTCAAAACACTTCTACAAAGTAATTATATAACAATGCGTTTAAATATCCACTTTTATAAGAATAAATGTACAATGAAATAAAATATTTGTGTTTTTTTTATTCCAAAATTCAAACTTAAGTAACAGTAATGCTAAGTTCTGCGATGAAGATAATATAGTTTAGTCGCTACATTAAGATACCATTGTTAGAGTAATTTCAATATCCATAATTTTTCGAAATTAGATACCTTTTATACATAAAATTCACGTTATTATTATCAAGTTCAGGAGAAGTTATTGAAAAGATTTCAAAGGTTTTCGTAACGAAAATTTAAATGACAATATTACATTTCGTAAAATAAATTTACTTTAAGAATGAATTGTGAAATGTTCCGAAAATCCGTGCATAAGAACTATTTTCTTTTTTCAATCAAAATTTTTTCTCTTCTGTACATTATTTAAAAAATTATTTATTTGCTAGGATTAAAAAATGTCTTTTTAAATAAAAAGAATAAACAATTTTCATCCATCTAAAGAAATAAAAAATAGGTAATAATTTTTTGGGGAAATATTTATCAAATAAGAATTTTAAACTGGAACTTTTTTTTTCTTTTTCTTATTTCAGTTGCTTTTATAAAAATAAATGAGTATAAATGAGTATGTATAAATGAGTAATGAAAATAAATAAACTAAATTTTTGAAATGATCTTAAGTATTATTTCAATGATCGAGAATTAACTCTAGTGAAGTTCAGAATTAACCCTATCTCAAAACAGCTTGAAAATAACATAAAACCGTCATCCGCTTTCGTAATCTTTGGTAATCTATTTTTTTCTGAGCAGATGTTTTGTTTCCCCGGATCTAGAGAAAGATAGCAGAATGTCAAAGGATGCATCAGATATATATATATATATATATATACTCTTCTCATTTTTATTGCTGCTCTTACATTGTTAGAATTCAGCTACAGTAGGTGATAAGTGGATCACATACTTAGATACTTATTTTTCATCGCTTAAACAGAGATTAGAGAATAAAATAAAAACATTGTACCAAAACAGTTTATAAATTTTTATTGCTTCAGAAGTTTATATCATAGGAAACAAAAGGAGGGAAAATGTGCATTATTCCATAGTTTAAAAGAATGACTAACTTTTAAAAAATTAACGTATATTTTGAGAACAGGATCATTGAAGAATTAAGAATATATATTATTTCTGTATAATAAATTATTCTCTAGAAGCAAACTGTTAATATTTTCTTTCTCAACTCAAATATTCGTTCTTATTGAAAAATAGATCGGTATGTCCTATTAAATAGATTTATCTGTTTATATCATAAATAAACCAATTTGAACGTTCTACCTTTAACTTCCTTGTATGCATGCATAAGTATGTGTATATGTATTACATCTAAACTTAGTTTCTATACGAAATGTTAAAATGAGAAATAAATAAGACAAAATATTTTCAATTTTAATTATTTTCAGAGAATTAATTTCCATACAGAATTACTATATTATTTCTGTTGAAAATGTAAAAAAAAAAATCATTTCGAGAATGATGACAGAGAAAAAAACCTTTATAGTTATTTTTCAGATTTGACTTTTTGAAAAAATTGAATGTTTCATAAAATAGTGCAAATATTTTTCTGCAATTTTTATCAAATATAATTTTTTATCTAAATAAAATTTCAAAAATTTCCTTTCAATTAAAATTATGTATATATAATAAAAATATTTTCAAAATGTAATTTTTTTTATAAACTTACGTCTGACCTACATAAACTATAGTTTTTTTTTTAATCTATAAGTTTCCTAAATAAATTTTCCTCTCAGAAAAACATTCTTTTATTTTAAAGGAATTTTAAGTAGCAAAAACCAGAGTTTCAATGTTCTCCTCTTTTATCAGGCTCAATATCCAGCTGTTTAATTTGTATGAAACGCTTTGGATCCCAAGACTAGATTATCTTATAGGCACATTTGGCTATTGTTTAATTGGGCCCAAATTCCAATATATATTCTTTTGTAATATTTTTAATATTCTTTTTTATATTATTTTTAAATTTAAATTTAATTTATGAGGGTCAGGTACTCAAATTGATTAAAAGTCAAATCAAGTATTGACTAATAGCCAAACGATTTTTCTAATATTCTTTCTTAATTATTTTTAATCATTTAACATCACATCGTTAAAATTTTTTTAAAAGCATATTGCTTTAGATTTAAAAAAAGAATATTCCAGGTGTATAATATGCATTTGATGAATGATTTGCATTGTAATTGCATTAATGGATTTTTAATTATTATTATTTGCTTTCACATACTCTGATTTATTTCACGATTCAATATTTAATTTGCATTCTTCTGTAAAGAAGCTTTTTGAAATTTTAATCTATTGAATACTTAAAACTGCTTTATGTCATTTTGCCTAAAACGTATATAATTTAATTTAAATTTTGAGATGTAAATAACTATTCTATGTGAAGAAAAGTATAAATTACTTAAAACATGTGTACTCTTTATCTTATCTAAAGGATTATTAAAATATTATTTTCATAATTAATTTTTCCTCTCTGACAACAAAATGATATTTTTAAAGTAAAATACTGCAAAATCCTTTCAGTTAAATTCATTTATAGTAATTCAAAGACGGACGAATATAGTATCCTGACTGACAAAAATAGCAAAAATATTCCTTCTGAATTAAATGTCTCACCTGTTAAAAAAGAATGTGCATTTCATATCATGTATTAAGCAAATACAGTAATCGTTGTCTTTTCTCTATATTATTCCGTTAATGTGAATTTATTTTTAGCATCCATATTTTTAGTAGTTTGAATTGAAGACAAATGAGCTTAAATAAAAATAATAACTGGTTAATACTAAAATGAGCTACAAAATCTGAACAAATATTAAAATTAAAAAAAGAAGAATTCTTCGCTTTTTTTAATTTTTTGTGCTCTTTCATTGTAGCTATTTTTATTGCAAAAGTATAAGAAATTATCATTGAAACTTTGCGGTTCCATTCAAATTGACAACAGTTTAAATACTTTGCTTACTTTATCAAAAATACAAATGCTTATGAATTTTATTATCAAATTAAATATCAGACTTTATCCAGCTGTTGTGATTGTGAATGCGTTGAATAACGTTTCCTCTTAGTGGATGACAATTGAATAAAAGAACAAGCGGAAAAGAAAAATAAATTTCCGCGCTAATTTTTTCACAGTTACAGGGATATATTTTCTTTCGGTTTCTCTTTTGAACGCCGCTACACCTGCTAGTCGGAATCTGGCATCATTTAGTCGCATGTCTTACCTTGCATTGAGAAAAAGAACACAACAAATATTGATTTTTCTGTTATTGAGATTTTAAGCGGGAAACGTTCTACAAAATAGAAACACTTAGAGTGTAAAGGTTTACATATTATCGATTTTCTCCGAAAAGTTATTTTTAGTTGTCGCCCGCTACCGACCACGTAAGGTCATTGCCAAAACGTGGTTCTCCTTCTTGCGTCCTATTTCACGCAAATGTAGCTGTGGACATTTCCCCTCTACGCAATCAATCCGTTTGTGTATGTTATGCTTTATGACATTCGTGTAGGACATGCAAAACAAATTATCATCTATTGTTGATCATTTTTAGTTTCGATCTGCAGAAAAAGTTGCTTTTTTGTGGATTTATTTTGCTGTAAAAGAAAGCTACAAGCTGGCACGTTTCAAAGTATATTTTAGACGATTAAGGACTAGTATATGATTGTCTGAAATTGAGTTTCTGTATAGTAAATCTATTTTATTTATAAACAATGGCTACTATACTGAAAATTGGAACGTTTAGTGCTCTGGTATGCAGAAAATCTTACTTGCATTTGCGAGTAAGTTCCGCTATGGGCGGGAACAAATTCAGGACATATATGACAAAAACTTCTAAAGAACCTTTTTTAAATGGAAGTTCATCAACTTATGTTGAAGAAATGTATAAAGCTTGGCTGAAAAACCCAGAAAGTGTTCATAAAGTAAGTATTTTGTTCATGCCATCCATTCCATGACAAATGCTCGCAGACATCATTAGCATCTCATAATCTTATGTAAAATTCATATTCCAATTGAATAAAAATGAATGCAATCATAGTTCATTTTATTTTATTTGAATATAAATCAAGATTGCTATAACTGTGTCAGTGTCACTGAAAAAACGATGCAACATTTCATATTTTAATGAATCTAATGTTTTCAAATTATTACCAAAGAAGTATTATAGTAAAAGTTATTTTTGTATTCATATTAATTTTTTATGTAAGAAAAATTTTGTTTAAATAATTAGGTATGAAAATAGCTGTATGTAATAGGAATATTTCTATTATATTTAATTGTGGAAAAAATACCTATTATGTGACCAATCTGTTTCTGAAATATATTTTTATTACATTTAAAAAATATAAATCTATGAAGGTTCTTTATTATTCGAAATTTGCTTTTATCTAAATTGTAATATTTATTGTTTAACTGTCAAAGTTTCTTTATTTTTTTTACTTGTAGTATTTGTATTGGTAAATATCCTTGTAAATGAATAAGCATTATATTTTGATCTGTCAAAGTTAATGTGAAACTATGAATTTTTGAGATTTTTTATTTCCTTTTTATTCATTGAATTTAAGAATTTTTTTATATCAATGAGATGTACTTGTTTTACAATTCGAAGTGATAAATAGAAAATATAAAATGGATACTTTGGAAGAATATGAATTTATATATTATTTAACTGAATGTCAAATCATTATGTATGCATTTCCTTCATGTTGAATGTTTCAATATTAAATTTCTTTTCTCAGACAATTTTAGCCCACATTAGCATAATTATATAGAACCTTACTATGTATTTTTAATTAATCTTCAATTTTTTTAAAAACTACTCTCCAATTGTTAGTGATATTTCCAAAACAAATTTTTAGTTATTTTCAAGATTTAGCTATATTCAATCTGTATGGGGGGAGAAATATTAAATTTTCCAATACCTAATTTGCTGAAACTATTACATTTTTGAAGAGGAATATTAATTCTGATATAAATTTATGTTTGTAAAAGTGTTTTAGTATAGGAATGCTTGTTAAGTAACAACAACAACAAATTATTGGCTGTTTTGTAAAATTAATCCATCTATTTTTGTGCGTTCAATACATTCTTTCAATATATTTAATTTAATACTATTGTCACATATTTTATGCTGTTTTTCTTCTAATTGATTGAATAAAAAAATTAAATTAAAGCAAATTATGTCTAATTAGCTCAGTTTAACTTAATTTTATATGTCCTAAATAATGGTAAAATGTTTACTGGCATATTCCTAAAATTGCCTTTCATATAGCTTTTTTCACCCAATAATTTTTATTCATGAAATGTTCACAATTACTTGCTTCTTAACATTGCTAAATTGATTTTGCCAAATAGTAAGTATCCATTTTATACGAAACATTTTATTGAAATATATTATTAGAAATTTATTAGATTTATCCTTCATTTGAAAATATTTGAGGTCTGGTCTTTTTATTCTGTGCTCTAAATAATGGAGGGTTGTTTAATACTGTAATTAATCATGTAATTTATATATGAAATTATAGAACAATTGTCATTGAAAACGAAAGATAAATTACATAAAATAAGCTTTATTACTTTTTCATAATAATATGAATTATAGAAAATACACAAATATGTTTTGAGCGTGTATATTTGTTTGTGCTGGTTATCTATTTTATCCTCATTTGCAGTTTGACTGTTTTAAATAGTTGTATCAGATACATATTAGCATTACATTACTGGTGGAATTTTCTTTATCAGTTTTGCTACCTCATTTTAAGAAACTAATTACAAAGTACTATTTCTGTTTATTCTTGAATAAGAAGTTGGATTTAAGTCAAGAACATGAATTAAAAACATAATTACCCATGAATATTCCTAAATATATTAGTTTTAACATGCTTTCAAGATTGCTAATAATTATCAAGTATTAAATGCTCCCCATTATTCTTGATAATATAATAAAATCGTAAGTTTATAATAATTTTGCATTGCTAAATATGTAAATTCATGTCATTCTTTAATTTAAAAAAATTAAGTAAAATGTATACTTATTTTTTTATTTAGTTTTAAGTTATTTAGAAAAAGTTTTTATTCTATATTCAAAACAAAATAAATAATATTGCCTTTGTTATAAAGTTTTCACTATAATGTTGTTACAAAATTAAATGATATATTATTTTGAAAAACTGAATATATCTATATCTACATCAGGTACTGTAAAAAAAGGAAATTATGTAAAAATATAAAGGCACTACCTATCACTTATTTAATTTAGATTTCAAAATTTTGGGAGCATTTAGTTAATAATAAAATAAATGCATGTAACTTGAAGTATTTTGCTATGGAGAGTAGACATTTAAACAAAATAACTATTACTTTTAAATTCAAAAATTAGCTAGCTGTTATTTAGACATAGTTATGGGAAATTCATGAAAGATCAGGTTAAGAACTTCAGAAGGTATTTTAATTAAGTTCAAACCATTATCATTGTTTGTATATGATTGTATTGCAACAGTTATGGAAAGAGCAAATAGAAAAAAAGAGTGGAAAGCATGGCTACAGTTTTCCAGCTTTCTGAATCCTGCATTTCTGCTAAATTAGCAACCTAATGAGGCTATGATATTAATAGGTAAGGAAATGTTAGGTACTTATGTATTAGACTGGTTCAACTTTATCGCCAAATTTGAAGTTGTTGCCAATGAGGTGCTAAAGCGCCAATTATGGCTATCTGGCAATGGTGTAATCTGTTCATCTTTATCACCAAATTTAAATCCGTCGCCAATGAGTTACTAAAGCATTGGCAAAGATGGTCTAATACCTAAGTACCAAATGTTACCCTAGAGATTGTAAGTGAATAGACTATATGCTGAGGGAAGAAATTAAGAAACATATAAAATGGGAGGTTTTTTTTTTTAAAAAAAAAAAAAGAACTGTTGAAAAGAATTGGTTTTAAAAGAATGAAAAAATTGAATTTATTACATAAATATTTTATAATTTAATTTTGTTATAATACATGTTATTTGCTAAGTAATGTAATCATTAAACATTTTAATCTTGTTCTCTCTACATAAAATTTTTATTAAAGATAATATCTCTCTTTAATTTAAAATAACATAAAGCATTTGTAATTTATACAATATTTGTATAAAATTCATCTTGAAGTAATTGTTTCTTTCATTCTATTATAGTCCTGGGATGCCTTCTTCCGTAGTACATCTGAAGGTGCTCAACCAGGAGATGCATACCAGAGCCCACCCCTTGCTCCTGTCCAATATGTCCAGGTTCCTATAGAACACCTACAAGGTGCGACTACTACTGCATTAACTCCTTCTGCTGCACCTCAATATGTTGAGCCGAGAGGTATTGATGATCATCTGTCAGTGCAAGCCATTATTAGATCTTATCAAGTAAGTTTTTTTAGAATAATTTACCTGTTCCAAATGGCTGTTTAAAATTGAAAAATTCAGAACTATTAACAAAGATTATAATTAAAAGGTAATTTACATTTTTTACGAAAATCCAGTACCTTCAGCTTAAGTTTTTCAAAATTTTGACCATTATTAAATATAAAAAATAGTTCATCAGTTCATGTTATTATAATTTATTTTTAACTATCATATTTAAATATTTTGCACAAATATTGAATAAAAATTTTTTTATTACACAAAATGTTGGATTTAAAAAAAATACAAAAGAATAATGCTCTAACAGAAAGTATTGTCTTGCTTGTATGATATGAAGAAGAAAAGGAAAGAAACTTGGCTCGATGTAGAAACAGTGCAAATGAAACAGTTAATAATCAGATTATTTATTATTATTATTTATATTAAAATATCATATTATATTTTATTAGTTGTATTGTAATGCAAAAATGCTTTCTACTTGAAAAATTCTTTTAAGACTTATCCATAATTAAATAAAATATTCTATGTATCATATCAATATTGGTAATCTAGTTGGAAGGAAAAAGAATAATGAAATATATTATTGATGTATCTTTCTATTTTCTTTCAACAAATTAATTTCTTTGGTCGAACTCTCGGCTTTATAATTAGTCTCCAACATTTAGACCTTTTCATGTCAAAATTATATATATACATAATTTTAAAAAGTTTAAATGACTTAATTAAAGTTTAAATTAAATGAATTAATCAATTTGTTGATGTTTTTTTTTTCTGTCTTCACCTACTTTTAATGCTGTCACATTATTTTAATACTACCAGTTTAATACTTTGATGACCAGATTATTGATGTTTTAGCCTATTAAATTATTTATAGATTGCATTTTTTAATAAAAATATTTTACCTTACTTCATATGACTGAGAAACATGAATACAATCAGCATACTGCAAGTTAAAAAGTATATATATTATGAAATAAAAGTTGAAGGGAAAATCTTACTATAGAATTTGATTTTCAAAAGCATGATATGGAATGTTTTGATGAATGATTTTGAATTCCATCATATTATTTAAAAACGTAGTTACTTATAGTATATCAAGCTAAATTTAAATATTTTTATAATTAAAGAAAAAATTCTGCTAAAATATGATTGACATCATAAAATATCAGAAGTTAGTATAATATAGAAAAATCATAATTTTGTGTGTTTTAAGATAATACAATGCCTAATTTTTCTTTAAGGTAATTGTTCTGAAAGATTTGAACATCCATTTCTGTAGCCAAGTCTTAACTATAAGTCTATTTCTTGATTTCTTTTATATCATCTTTCTTCTAACTATTTACTTTTCAGTTACATGGTAAGCTATCACTAGAAATTTTCAATGTTTTGCACCTTTATTAATTAGTTAGTTTCTTTGAAGTGTTGATTTCAATTCAGCTGTGAAAACAACCAATGATGCAATTTGAAATTCACATGATGGTTTGTCTATATTTAATTGTTGCAATTTGACAATTATTAATAAGAATGATTTCTGTTTATTTATATTTAGCATTTTCTATTTAAAAATATATGTTGTTAGTATCTAAATATAATATGAAAATTTATAAGTTTAGTAATGGTTATTAATAATAAATATGTATGTGATAAAGGCATTTTTATTTATGCTTATTTTATGCTGATTTATAACATTTTATTCATTTACTTTTTTTATGAATAAATTTTATTTTTTCAGAGCAATCACTCTATTCTTTCTGGTATATATATAATTTTTATTAAAACTACAATAGATTAAAACAGGTGTTTTGTGGTATTTGAGAACCTTCAATTCTCTTAAGATTGAATTGTATTTAATCCACATTAGCAACTTTATACCTTACATATATTAATATTGATTGTGAAATTATATTAATATTAATTATTAATTTCTAAATTTTATAATTAGTATTCTGATATCTCTTAAGTCCATAATTACATTTGTCTTATTCTTTTCCTAAATGAAAAAAAATCAATAAAATATGAACTTTATTTAACTAAAAAAAGGTGTGAAATAAATGTCTGGATTTTGCAGGTTATAAAACAAATGCAGTATTTCTTTTATTAACTTTCTTTCTTGTTTAGGTCCGAGGCCATCTAGTTTCAAAACTGGATCCTTTAAACATAACATCTGCCAATATTCATAATGCATTCTCTGAAGGATCTCCGAGCTCCCCACAAGTTGTTTTAAGAAGCTACCAGTTGGGTAAAAAAAATGTCTAATTATGGTATTAGAAAAAATATTTCTTCTTTTGAGGTATTTGAAAAAATTTCCTACATGTTTTCTTTAATTATAATTCATTTCATTTATTTGTAGAATTAGAATTTTAGATTTTTTTTCCTATGTACCTTAGCTGCCATTCATAAATATGCCAAAATATGGATACAGAATGCATGATTTTTTTTTCAACTGTTAGGCATAAGTATGGCAAGATAATTGAAAACTTGTAGGATTTTATTCATATATGAGCTGCTATTTAACTAAAAGGGAACTATTAAATTTTAATTTTTAAAATACAACGTATTTATTCTTAATATGTTAATGATTTTTTTTATTTGAAATGAGGAATTTTTATTTTTGTTTTGAAAGAAGATAAACTAATATCTTGAAAAAATTATAAGTGGGACTTGTTTGAAATTTTTATCTTTGTTGCTTTATGTAGAGGAAAAAGACATGGATCGTCTTTTCAAGCTTCCTGGAAGTACTTTTATTGGGGGTGACGAAAAGGTCCTATCACTTCGAGAGATACTTAAACGACTAGAGGTTGTAGCAGTTCATTCTCAAAATATTTGAAACTATTTTATCTAATATAGAATCTGTTTAATAAATCAGAAGAATTTTATTTATTTATTTTTATTAAATAATAATGAAAATTTCCATTATCTGACATTTTTATTTCAGAATCGTGAGTAATTTTTAAAAATCGTCGTATACATAAAATTTTTAATTCATAATATTTTTCTTTTTCTTTCTCTATCTACCACCAATGTACTTTTTTTAGATCAATTTTTTTTTGTCCATAATTTTGAAATTTATAACCTCTCCCCCCCCAAAAAAAATGTATTTAGTTTGTGTTTGTATTTAATTTTGAACAAAAATAATTTATGAATAGAGAACTATCCTATTTAACCACATTTACTTTAAATTTCAAAAAATTATCATATGAATGATAACATAATTCAGCCATATTTTATTGCATTTTATTATTTATTTAAAAAAATATGACATTTTTTGATATAAAGAAATTAAAAAAATTTTAAGTATGACATGAAAACAAAATACCCTATTGTATTTTTTTCAGTTTTTCTAAATTCATGCTAGAATTTCATAATAGCATTAAAAAAAATCCCTTAAATTTTTTTGAATTTTTTGACAACATCCTAATTCTTTTTATTCTTCAAAATACTGTCAAATATACATTAATGCTGTGGTTGTTTGCTATATTTTTAATGATATTTTAAATAATATAAGTTTGTAAATAATTCTGATAATCTTAAAGTAGGTTTTTTTAAAATTTATTTCTCTTTTGTTATGACTTCTGGGTAACTATCTCCCCCCACACAAACATGCAATGAAATAATAAAACTAGTAATGATAGTTAATTTTTAAAATTATGTTTGTCATAATTGCTTTCTGTTATTAGTTAACTTTTATTTATGACTTTTTACTCTTCTTTCCTCTTAGGATGTATATTGTAGTCATATTGGTATTGAGTATATGTTTATTAACAGTCAAGAACAGTGTACATGGATAAGGAAAAAATTTGAAACTCCTGGAATAATGAATTTTTCGAAGGAACAGAAACGCTTGTTGATGGCTCGTCTAATTCGATCTACGAAGTAATGTTTTTTTTAAAAGTTATACAATTTTTTATTTGAATGCATTTATCTGTTTTAAATGTAAAATCATAACCAAGGCTTTTGGATTATTTAGTAGTATTCTTTATTATGTTATATCTAAAAAGATGTGTGAAAATGTTTTATGCCTTTTTTTCTGTCAGTTTTGAGCTTAGCAATTAATTTAACTTCATTAAAAATGGCACTTAGTACTATAATAAACAGCATTTTTAATGCCATAACCTTTTTTTATAAAAATAAATTATGCTATTGCTATCTTTTTTTTTTTTTGTATAGCACTATATATGATTTTATTGTATTTTCCCCCTTGGGTGGTTTCCAGCATATTTTAATTGTTTATTTGTATAAAATTCTGAATTGGAAACTAAATCATAGGTCTTCTTATCTTTCAAAGTAATATAACTTATGGTATTTTTTTTCCTGAGACCTTTAAATTTTATTTCAGATTTGAAGAATTCCTTGCCAGGAAATGGGTATCAGAGAAACGGTTTGGATTAGAAGGCTGTGAAGTACTTATTCCATGCATGAAGACTGTCATTGATCGTGCAAGTGAGCTTGGGATTGAGAGTATTGTGATTGGAATGCCACACAGGTATTGTAATTTTAAAGCTGAAATTTTTCATTGTTATTGCATATTATATTCTAATGTAAGATCCCCATTACATATTGTCTTGAAACTATTGCTTTATTATTTATAATTTATTTGCATATTTTAAATTGCATTTTTGTTTTTAGGGGGCGATTAAATGTGCTTGCAAATGTTTGTAGAAAACCCCTTGAGCAAATTTTTGCTCAGTTTAGTGGTCTTGAACCTGCTGATGAGGTAAAATTATCTTTGATCAATTAAGAATTATCATTTAAAAGGTTAGCTTACTTGTAAGTTGCCTAATGTTTTATTATTTTTTTAAGGGTTCCGGTGATGTAAAATACCACTTAGGAATGTGCCATGAGCGATTAAACCGTGTGACGAACAAGAATATCAAATTAGCAGTAGTTGCAAATCCATCGCATTTAGAAGGTATTTATTTCCATGCATATTTTTTGTGTGTTTTAAAGAAAATATATATTAGATTTGGTAAACTGAATTTTAGTTACTAAATTTAGCGGGAAGTTTTTATTTAAAAACTATTTCCATATCTACATACTTTTGTAAATTGATTTTTATCTTGTTTATTCCCTATAATGTTCAATATTTTCAAGAAAAAGAAATGTATTTATTAAATTTTTTTATAAATTTTTTATATATTTTTAGCTGCTGATCCAGTGGTGCAAGGTAAAACGAGAGCAGAACAGTTTTACAGAGGTGATACTCAGGGTCAAAAGGTAGGTTTTTTCAATATAATCTTCCATTCTTCAACTGAAGGGGGAGGGGATGCTTTAAATAATTCTTGAGAATCTATTGGCACTTGCTGTTTTAAATGTTTTAGGATTATGGTTTTCTTACCATTTTAAAATCTTTTTTACAAACCTATTCTTAATTAAAGTTAACTATTTTAAAATTTATTTTAATAGAACTTTCATTAACAAATTTTGATTTAATTATATATTTTCTTATATAGGTTATGAGTATTTTGCTGCATGGTGATGCTGCATTTTCTGGACAAGGTGTTGTGTATGAAACTTTCCATTTAAGTGACTTACCTGATTACTCAACTCATGGCACTATTCATATTGTTGTTAATAATCAGGTAAAATATTCAATCTTTTCAGATAAATTTCTGTTTGTTGTGAAACAAAAAAAAAATTATATGTAGTTAATCAAAAATATACTCATACACTAATTTTATCGAAGAGATTTTCATTTCTCATTATAAAGGGATCACCCTATTTTATTTACATTTTCTCTGTATGTATAAATAAAAGTGCTTGGCTAAAAATTAAATTTTTTTTGCTATTATTAATTATTCTTGTATATTATATTAATGTATTGTATGTTTTTAGATATTTACTAAATGGTAAAACTAGCATATCATTATTTTTAAAAATATCTAATATGACTTGTTATCTTTTATAATTAAACAATTAAATTAATAATAGTTCATGGATTTCTGATGAAATCTTAGTGTTATCATTTGATTCAAAATTTCAGATTTTTGACAAAATTCCGTTGTGATAATATTCAACATTTCACGCCAAAAATCTTTTTATATCGAGAGCAATATATTAAGTTTACTGCCTAATGATTGTAATTAAAAGAAGATATTTGTATTCTTTTTATGGCTGATTGTTACAATTGTTTTGTTACCATTTGCCTTAAAAATCTTCCATGATTTTCATGATTTCATATCATTTGTAGATTGGATTTACAACAGATCCTCGAAGATCCCGATCATCTCCTTACTGTACAGATGTTGCTAGGGTTGTAAATGCTCCTATTTTCCATGTAAATGCAGATGATCCTGAAGCTGTTGTTCATGTCTCCAATGTAGCTGCTGAATACCGTGCTAAATTTGGGAAGGATGTTGTTGTTGATTTGGTATGATATTATATCAAATATGAAAGCTTTTTCTGTAGTAATTATAGATGAAAAAAACTTAACATTAATTACCTTTTAGGTCTGTTATCGACGAAATGGCCATAATGAAATTGATGAACCTATGTTCACTCAACCACTAATGTACACAAAGATTCGAAAAACTCTTCCTGTCCTTGAATTGTACAGTAGGCATCTTGTTCAAGAAGGAATGGTTACTGAAAAGGAAATTGAAGTGAGCTTGCATTCATTTCATAGCTTTAAAACATACTGTGTGTAATAAAAAAAATTTTAAAAATGTAATAAATCATGAAATTTTTATGTATACTTAATAACAATTTTTAAAAGCATTACCTTTTAAAACTGTGTTCTGCAAAAGCCTTTTTTGTACTATTACATAAAATACTTATATTGTTATACTATGAAATTAAAATCTGAAACTACTGTCTTCATTTGAAAGATTTTATTGAATTATTTTATAAAATTCAAATATTTATTACATATTGATTCTTATAATATATAATACATTGTATTTAGTAGCATTTTTCATTCCCCCATTTTGTATACAAAAGTAGTTAAAAAAATTCATAGCTGCTCAATGCTGCAATATTTTATGCTAATGAAGTTCTCTGGCTTACAAATTTGTCTAAATACTTAGCATTTAAAATTTTCTACATTTAACACCCCTGGCAGCTTTTTTTTTAATTGTCATTCTTGCACTCCGATGTTTTAAAATATAATAATTATTATATTTTGCATATTAAATCAATACAAAATTCCTAAAGATATTTTTAGATTGCTCTGTATTTAACTATGCTTGCTTATCTTTTTTATTACCTGTCAGACTCTAATTAAGGTATGTAAAATGCAGTTTTATTCGCTTTTATGTATAATTTTTATTTTTTAATAATAGGAAAATTATATGCAAATGAATGCATCAAAATTCAATTAATCAAGGTTAAATAGTGTTTTTTTTAGTTAATATTATTATTGTACAAGAGGTTTGCATAACATTACTTGTATGATAAAATTTGTAAATCACACTTTGTATTTAATAGACATGCATGCCTGAACCGTAGCTCTTTCTTCTTTTAATTTGCTATGCATAGTTAGTGAACAGAAATATCCTTTTTCATGCTAAGCATTAATAAAACAAAAAGAAGAACAGAACAATTTATTGCTGGATAACAAAAAAATTTTGAATTTTCTAATCTGAGAGATAGTAAACATTCCTTGTATTAGAATTTTTTTCATCCATATTGGACATGTTTGTGATGATGTTTCAAGAATAAGACAATTTTGAACTATTATTTGATATCAAAATGTTGTTTACTTCTTCAATTAATAATTTTAATATGTTTAAATGAAATGTTATGCATTTTAAAACTGTTTATTTATTATCTGATTGTAAACAAGTGTATGAAAAGTTATTGTTTTTAATGAAATCATTTTCATCACTTTTTATCAAAATTACCTGAAAATTGATGATTTTAAGAAATAGAATTTATAATTTTATTATCTATATAAATGGCTCTGATGAATAGCTTTTTAAAATAAAATATTAGAAAAAATTATAAATGATTTTGAAGCAGGTATAATAAAGCACTAGAATTACTTTATTAATAAAAATTTGTTATCTATAGGAAGAAGAAGCTAGATATGAAGCAATTTTGCAAGAGGCTTATAGCAATGCAGAAAAAGATATTAGGATGTATAATACTGATTGGTTAGATTCCCCATGGAAAGGTAAGCACAATTTTTTTATATAAAAATAAATTTCAAAAATTTGTATTATTTCAATTATTGCTAATACAGTATCTTTATACTATATTTACAATATACAGTAATTCTCTGAATATTATTTGAAGTTGTACTGGTGTATTAAATGGTAATTCATGAGCTTAATGTTTAATAATATAAAGTTTTATTTCATGTAAAATTTTATAACTTATCAAACGAATATTGATTATTTATTTACCATTGCAGAAGAAAAGGCAAGTTTTTACTTCTTTCATAACAAATATTACATATTATTTTGAAAGATATATATTAGTACTCACAAATCATGATTTTATAGTCATTTCTTGTATAATTTCTAACTGGGCAACAAAAAAAATGAAATATTTGAATAGAGTTTGAATATCATATCAATTTTAATATATTTTTTGTTAGAAATTTTCACTATGTACAATTAAACATAAATCTTGATATGCTTCATTCTTCTAGAAAAATATTTTCATTTTCTTGATGTATTCATGTACAATGAGACATTTGAATATTTTTTATTGAACTTAGTTAATCTTTGATTTTTATATTGTTAGCTAAAGTTTAAGTTGCTGATATCATATTTATTTTTTAGGCTTCTTTGGTACAAAAAATCCTCATAAGTGTGATCCAACTGGAGTTTCCGAAGACATTTTGCGGCATATCGGTGTTGCTTTTAGCTCAGCACCTCCTGGAAACTTCAAAACACACCCTGGCATCAAACGAATTTTGAAATCTCGAATGGAAATGGTTGATAATCGTGTTATTGATTGGGCTTTGGCTGAAGCTTTGGCTTTTGGATCTCTGTTAAAAGAAGGTGTTCATGTTAGGTTAAGTGGTCAAGATGTTGAACGTGGCACTTTCAGGTAAAACTAGAATTTTTCTGAGCAAAAAAAAAAAAAAAAACAAAAAAAAAAACAAAAAAAAACACTTTTTATATAATAATATACAGGTTTAAAAATCATTTTTTTTTTTAAATTTTAGTGCACAACTTGTATTTATTTAAAGAGGAATATTTTTAAAGAATGTGTACTGTCATAAGAGTATGAGAGGCTAGTTTGTTTACATTCTGTAATTATTATTGATGTCATTGATGAATTTCTTTCTAATTAATGATTATTGAACATTGGAATTCAAATTTATACTCTTCTTCAATGCATATTTTTCATATAAAAATCCAAAGAGTGTAAAAAAATATTTTTTTTAAAAAAAATTGTGTTCCTTATTTTGATTAAATAGTTCATACTTAAATCATCTTAAGATACTTAGAATTTTCATTTTTGGAGTGACTTTGTTTTTGTCCTCACTTATTTACTTTAAGGAGACAGAACAACTTTTGCAGAATTCTGATGTTAGTCTTTATTTAAGCTTGAATATTTCAATTTTTGAAATTAAATAACTTATCAGACAGAAACTTGTAGCTCTTTAAAGAAATATTCCTGGAGGAAGAATGTTTACTAAATTTTTCTGTTAAGATACATAAACAAGTAGTATCAAACTTTGTATTTTTAATCATTTTTTCTGAAACACATAGTTATTTTTCTAATGAAAGACTATATTCAGTTATCAGAATGCATATATGCATTCTGATATATGCTTAAATATTTGCAACACTTATATTGCTCTTATATTTTGTCTCTTCTCTAAATTAATACTGAAATCTGTTTCCTTCTATAAAATAGCCACTTGCAGCAAATAATTAAAATTACTCATTAAAAATTAGATCACTCTTGTATTCTAAAGTATTTATTCTATTTTGTTAGCCATCGTCACCATGTGTTACATCATCAAACAATAGATAAGACCACTTACAGGCCTTTGTGCCATTTATGGCCTGACCAAGCTCCATACACTGTATGCAACAGTTCTTTATCTGAATATGCTGTTCTAGGTAAATTTCTGTTTGTCTCCCCCCCCCCCCTTCCTTGTTTCTTTATTCTTATTATTGAATTTTTCCTAATCTTGAATCTTTATTTTTTTTTTTTCAATAGGTTTTGAACTTGGTTTCTCTATGACGAATCCTAATGCACTTGTTATGTGGGAGGCTCAATTTGGTGATTTTATGAATACTGCTCAATGTATTATTGATCAGTTTATCAGCAGTGGCCAAGCAAAATGGGTCAGACAAAGTGGACTTGTTTTATTATTGCCTCATGGAATGGAAGGAATGGTTCGTAAATTCTGTCCCATATAAATGATATGTTTTATTTTATCATGAAAATAATTTTGTGTGTGAAGGGGAGTAGTTGAATGAGAATATTTTTTCTTATTTTATGCTTAAGACTCATTAAATTGTTTTTTTAATGACAAAAAATGAATTAATAATAATTTTTTATGGTGTATGTTGTGGGTTTTTTTTTTTTTTTTGTATGTTAAAGTATGTTGTATATTATGTTTGTATGTTTATCTTTGTCTAAAGTTATCCCATGGTGCTTATGTGTCATTTGGAATGTTATGATGGAAATTTCTGAAATAAATTAAAGAAAAGAAATATTGAAATTGCATGTTTTAAATATAATTTGTAAAATTCTCGTAATAAAAAAGTTGTATTAATGAATGTTTATTTAAAAGGTTTATTTTTGTATTAAGATAAATTACTAAATTATACTTAATCTTTCAAAGCAATAATTTAAATTTTTGTAGCGTATTTTTAACTTAAGTGAATTTATACAGGATGTCTTATAAGATCACTTTTGTTGATTTTTATTTTTGATGTTCTGTTTTTTTTTATTTAAAAATTCTCTTAACTTTCTTTTTATTTAATCCTAAATTGAAAACTTATGAAAATTTCTTTTTATTTTTGCACTTCTTTCAGTAATAAGTTTTACATTGAGAGATTTAATGCACATGGTTTTCATTCTGACTGCATAGTTATCTAAGGACCATGAGCTCACAAGCCTTTTTATATTTCAGAGATAATTTATTAATATTTCTGACGTGGGTTTGTGCAGTTACTTAGATAAAATTTAATTCTATGTAGCTGATTGAATTATCTAATCTATGAATCTTATTAGTATGCCAAAACTTTTCTAATATTCCGTCAGTAATATTCTCAATAATCTTCTTTGAACCTCCATTAAATTATGTTAATTGAACTTGTATTATGATCAAATATTTCATATATTCACTTCTAAGGCAAATATTTTTATTTACTGATGACCAATTAATGGTATAATTCAGTTGAATTTACCTGTCTCGATTTTCTTGACATTTTTATACTGTCTGTTTTCAGAAATTAAATCTCACCTTTCTTTATACTTGTCTGACAAATAGGATTTCATCAGAATGGGATTGAAGTGAACAATGAAGATATATAGTATATAAATATTTATTTTTTTATTGAATCTCTCTATAACTTTTAAACATTTTAATATTTTTTTCTGTATATAGATATTTTAATTTGGACAATTAAGTCATATTCATCTTAAATTCATTATTATTTATTTATTTGAGAAACAGAATTTCTTAAAAGAGAAAGGGAAAATGTGCGTAATATTTTTTCATTGATTCCATCATCAAATATTCTTAATTGAAATTTATTTCTACTTACCCTTACATTTTTAAGATATCTTGGAATCCTCTTGCATATGAAGAAGAAATAATCATATAAAGGCTACTTCAGTTTTTAATTTGATAGTTTTTCAGTATTTTAAAATTGTATAACTGTAACTTTCTAGGGTCCAGAACATTCAAGTGCTCGACCAGAACGTTTCCTACAACTTTGTAGTGAAGAAATGGAAGTGTTTCCTGTAAGTTTTATTTATTTATTTTAAAAGAATTATCATGTAATAAAATTTTCAGTAATTAATTGCCTTTTTCCTTGTAGACAATCGATGAAGATTTTGCTGTTAGACAGCTACATGATTGTAACATGATCGTAGTCAATTGCAGTACACCGGCTAATTACTTCCATGTCTTAAGAAGACAAATTCTATTACCATTCAGAAAACCTGTAAGTCCATTATATTAATTTTGGTTTACTGTTTTTCTTTATTAGAATCTTTCTATTTGAATAGCTCCTGCTTCATTTTTAAAAGGAATAAATACATTCAATATTAAACAAGCTCAATTATCATTTCTATAAAAACATTTGTACATATTCAACTGTTTTTAATATTATGAACATGAAATATTTTTGTACTTTCATATTATTATTTGTCAGTAATAATCACAATCTAATTATTATTATTTTTTCATTTAATGAATTTTTCTATACTCATATTGTGTGTATTGTGTAGTTACTTACCTTGATATTTTTAGATGTATCTTAAATTTTATTTGTTCGATTATTGTGGCTTAGATTACTATTATTTTGACAATTATTTCTCCAAGTAATGCTTTTAATTTTACATCTTCATTCTATAGTAGAAAATTGGAAGTGGAGATAAAGGTGGAATGGTAAATTATACAGTTTCTCATTTTTGCAGAAGGCCTTTCCAGTTAGAAAATAATGCATGCATATTCTTTGGTTTAAAATATAATTTTTCTTTTAAACCCTTAGAATATAATTTAAGGCTAGCTTAATAAAATCAAAATTAGATAGTTCAGAACATCTGTATTGTTTTATATTGCATTTTCTATTGCAAAACTTATAATTAATTCATAGGTTATTATTTCCAATTTTATGATTATTCTGTATTTCCATTTGATTTCTACCCACTCCTTAATAAGCTTCCTTACATGTTCTTTAAAATATTATCTAAACACTTAAAAGTTACCTTTGTCATGTTTATCATGTTAAGTTATCTTTGTTATATTCACATTGAAATTTTTGTCATTATTTGTGTTAAAAAATTTAAGTTTAGAAATGTATTTGTCATATGTTAAATTAGGTGTAATAAAACAGTTTATACTTTTTGTATTATTTGCCCTGATTATATTTCTTTTATTTTTGAAAGAACTTGAGAATTTTTAATTTTTAACCTTCCTTCAGGATTCTCTTAATTTTCTTAATAATTGAAAGGAGTCTGTAATAAATATTCTATCACTAAAAGACATCATGTATTGTATGCTGGTTCATATTTGTAATTACTTTTTGGGAAATCATTTTAGCTTATAATCTTTACTCCCAAATCTCTTCTTCGGCATCCTGATGCAAGATCATCATTTGATTCCATTGTTGATGGTATGTATGCTAGTTCTCGAATATCTCTGAATATTTTTTAATTAGAAATATATAGCATGATTAGGTTTAATCTTTATCATAATATCTCTAGAATTGAATCTATCAGAAGCTATGAGTTAGCAGGAGCATTTATTATTTTTAATTCACCTTTTTTAGATTTTTACTTTCTCAGCAAATATCTTTTTTTTTTTTCTAACTTACAATATTTATCTCTTTAGTTTTGCATATATTGAATAACTCTTGTAATGACATTCATTTGAGAATTCATTTTATATTTTATAATTTTAATATTTTCTTAAGTCAAAGAATTGTTGAGAAATATGTCAACTTTTTCCTTCTCTTTAGCAAGTTCATATTAATTAGCTGTGCTCCTAAACTAACGTTAATACATAGAAAAGTATGCATCAGAAAAATTATAAAAATGTTGTATTTTTATAATATCAGCTATAAATAAATTAAAGAGTCTTGCATATCAATATGTTGGTGGGTTAATGAATTGAATAAGGAAAGCAACTCTAATTTTCCAGCATAGTAGATGTATTATGAAGTAATAAAATGAAAATTCGTTGCCACTTGACCAAAATATTTAATAAATGTTGTAGGATCTTAAGATTTCCCACTCAAAGAAAAGCACCAATTAAATATTTGTTAAAGCAATGGTAATGTATTAAATTTAATGAAGACAATGAGAAATACTATTGCTAACTATTTATATTTCAGTTAGATTATTAGAAAGTTTTCCTTTTGGATTTTAAAGCTTTAAATTATTTAAATTTATGTCGTGTCTTGTATAATTATAATTATATCAGTATAATTTTATTAAATAATATACTCATTAAATTGGGTAAATGTCTTCTATTTAATGTACATCAATTCCAATTTTTGTGGCGCTATCCAATGGTTTGCTCTGTACCGTACTAACAGACATGCACACATTCACTCTTTGTAATAGAGACCCTCTTTCAAAGTGGAAAAAGAGATATTGATATTCTAATGTAAATATAATTCTCTTAACAGGCACTTCATTTGAACGGTTAATACCGGATAGTGGTCCTGCCAGCCAAAACCCTGAGAATGTTGAGCGAATTGTTTTCTGCACTGGAAAACTATTTTATGAACTTGAGAAAAAACGAAAAGAAAGTAATTTGGATTCATCTGTAGCTATTGTAAGAATAGAGCAGGTATGTTCTTTACATTATTGACATATTAACTTGCATGGTAAAAGTACAGATTCATGAACAAAATTTAATTTCGGTTAGTTTAATTAATTTATGTAAAATACACCATTTAAGTTTTAGCAGGATTTTGTAGGGGATGTATTGATATTTTTCTTGAAATTTATTGGCTTAATTTTATTTCAATCTAGCTTTGTCCATTCCCATTCGATCTTGCTAGAAAGGAGATTGAAAAATATCCTAATGCTAAATTGGTATGGTCTCAAGAAGAGCACAAGAATCAAGGATACTGGTGTTATATTCAGCCTCATATGGAAACTGTCACGAATCATGAACGTCATATTACGTAAGTTGCACAATTACATAACTTTACAAAGCAATTTGTGGAGATTAAAAAAAATATTAGGAAAATGTGATTTATAGCTAACTTCTTAATTTTTATTGTGGTTAAGGCTCTGTTATGTTCATATTAACGTAACAGAGAATTAAATTGACATAATATTGATGTTATTAAGTTTTCTAAATGGGATTAAAAAATTCTATAAAAGTTTTGGAAAGTGTGATTTGTCACTAAAAAATAACTGAAAATATATTTTTAGCTCAGAATTATTTCTGCTTCATTTTTTTATGGGGGGAGGATGCATAATATGATTTTGAAATACTTCTGAGTTCTAGGTTACTTTGCATAACTTGATTATTTTATTTGAAGTATATTTTGTTCATTGAAATCATATACTTAATAATAGTCATTTTATCTTTCAAAAAATGTTATTTCTTATGCATACAATAAAGGTCTTTGTTAAGCAGTATTCTTTATCAAAAAGTACTTCTGGATGTAAAAAGATGCAGTTAAAAAATAAGAGATAAGCAGTGGTGTCAATCTCATTTTAATCTACATTTTATAATTGACTTTTTCACAAATAAGTGAGAGAATTAAATTTTAATGTTTGAAAGAAAAGGGTAGAGGAAGAAAGCTTTATAGATTTTTTTTTTTTAATGATTGAAATAACTTATCCATTTTTTAAAACAATAATAATAAACATGAGAACAGACAAAAAAAATAACCTTCAGCATTTCAAATTCATTAAAAAAAAATAGTAATTTAAGATGTTTTTCCTCCTATCTTATAATCAAGGTTTACATGTTTTAGTGGGATTAGTATTAATATAGTGATTTGAGATATTTTCTTGTGATGAGCAGCATTTCATATTTCCTCCATTAATCTTTTTTAATTTCATTATGTGATATATAATGTTGATGTTAATAAAATATTTATTCGAATGGTTTTTGTGCTTAATTGTTACTATATGGAGAATCTCAAATATATAAAAAGTATAGTTTGATCTCTTTTCAGCAAAGTATCATTTAAAAATGCATTAAAAAATTATCATTTAAAAAATGCATTAAAATAAAAAGTATAAATTATGTTATAAAATGCAAATGCACACAAAAAAGATAAACTTATTAATGTGTTTTATTGATTTTACATATATTCCAAACTTTTTTTTTAAAGCTTAACCCTTTGCACTCGATGATGCCTCTTCGGCACCATTCAAGACAGTGCATCATTTTGAAGTTTTATTTATTTATTTCTCAATTTTGACTATTGAAAATACCTACTGAATGGTGAAAACAGAGAAATTCAATTTTAAACACACACAAATTTGGAGCAATGAACAAGCCCTTTTATATTGAATAATTATGTAACGAATTACTTTTCCGAGTGCAAAGGGTTAAACCTTGTATGTACAGGTTTATTATAAGGTCACATTTTTCTATAAAATTTTTGATAATTGAAACACATCAAATGTTATCTTTTTTGTAGTGCAGCATATTTTAATATTTCTTTTTGTGAATTTTTTAAAAAAATAACTTCATTGATGTCATTCACTATAGGATATTTCATGATAGTTTGCTACATGTCATATATCATAGCATGTACAAATTCACAATTATTCCATCAATGTTGAGATACAACACCTCATGTTTTTTACAATAGTTTCCATGACTTTCAGATTCGGTCAGCTTTCACAATAAGCAATTTATTGTTTTGTTGGAATATCAAAAAATGACGTTTTGAACCATTGTTGAAGAGGGAAGCAATGAATTAAAAAAAAAAAAGAAAAAATAATTAATTGTATAGAAATTATTGTTCTTAATATAAAGAATATATGGCATTCAAAGTCACAGATGTGTAGAATATTTCATTGAATGGAGTCTCTATTGTAGTTTGAATTCTTGTTAAAATTATGATGCTGTCTAAATTTTGACACTCTTCTCTACAAACTTCTCTTTCAGTTATACCGGACGTGCAGTATCTGCATCTACAGCTACAGGCAGTAAGCAAGCTCACAAAAAGGAACAAGAGAAAGTTGTGACTGATGCTTTGGGATTATGAGAAGAAATTTGTTCTGTGATATAAGACTGACATTAATAAAATATTGCACCAAGGATTACTATGAACTTTATATACCAAAATTGTGCGAAATTAGTGCAATTAGAGCTGTATGGACATTTTAAATAATTTAAGCTTGAATTTTATTTTTAACATAATAAATATTTTGATTTCTCCCCTCATTTTCTTTTTAAACTATACTATAATATTAAGTTAAAAATATTATATTCATAGAATGCTAGCTTTGTCTTGTTTTCTTGCCATTATAAGGTAACAAGAAACAAGAACAAATTACTAAATTTTCAGTATTTTATTCATAGTCATTTTAAATGTTTAAAATTATTAACCCTGCACTAGCTGTTAGAATTTTTGAAAAAGGATATGAGATTTCAAATAAAATCTATTTTGGAGACCCTTTTGCTCTTTGTTTTCTTTTCACTTTTATAAAAAATAGAAATGTTTATAATTTAACTAATTCTGCATTATTTTCTTTTATCAAAGCACATTTTTAAATTAATATAAATGCTAAAAAATTTTGAAAAAATAGAAAATTAACTTTGAAACCTCACAAAAAAATGCTTAAAAATCATGTAGTTAAATAATGAAACTTCTGATAACAGTGAAAATAATTTACCTCATTTGCTAGCTCAGCTTTCTTAAAATCAGTAATATATATTATATATAGTTATAAAATAACGTGTTTGTAGCAGTGAGACAAATTTATCATATTTTCAGCCCTGAAATTTGGCACACAAATGATTGTAAATGTGATGCACTGTTCTTTGTTAACCTGAGTTTTAAAATTTAAAACAGATATAAATAAATCCATTATGTATTTCTAACATAGTTCATGGAATTTTGGAAAAAAAAATGGTCTCTTTTCCTTAACAAATTTGAGGAATGAGAAATAAAATTTCTGTATTTAACTTTCTAATTTCATTAACTTTCTAAATATTTTTTGAGGTTATACCTACATTTATCTCTAATGTTTTTATTCAAAAACAATCGAATAGCCCATTTGAACTTTATTTTTAATTGTTTCCTTGATGAGTTCAAAAATTTAGCATGTTAAAATGTGAATCGTTTTCTACCCTTTGGTTTCTCTCTCTCTCTCTCTCTCTCTCTCTCTCTGATCTGACAGAGAGGCAAGCCGAAAAGTAGTATGTAATCATGAGGATAATTTTTATACAGTGTGTTTCTAAACTCTGCAAACAAACTTGATAGAAAACATTAATAAGAAGCAGAAATATGTGAAAAAAGCAGGATACCAAATGAAAAGGTGACACTTGAAAGTGAACTCTCGAGGTCTGGCTGCGCAGGTTTCTCATTGTCGCCAACGAATGACTGAAGCGACCAGGAATCGCTTTACTAATGCCGAATTACCCAATATCATTTCGTTTACGGTGCAGTTAATGGAAATGAGTGGGTTATTATACGACTGAATCGGAGAAGATTTTCAATCAGAAGAATATCATATTACCAGAATACCATTTATTCACTAATTTGCATCAGAATCTGTGAATATGGATTCATCAATATTCCGGTACAGTGCACGGGAATGTGCGACCAATACCAATAATCGGCTTGGAAGAGGATCTGTTGAAGGATGTAGACTGAAATCAAGTGTGCGTGCATTTGCTGCAGCAACAAATGCATCTAAATCTATTGTGTGGCACGTTCTGCACTGTAAATGCTTACATCCTTTTCACCTTCAAAAAAAAAATTTTTTTTTTAAGTGTGTACGATTAGCATTCCCCCCGTTCTACTTTGTTCATTGCTAAAGCATCCTTTACATGTGAAGAGATGTTTAGTATTACTCTCACGGAAGAGATTCATTCACGGAGCTTTGTGTGATTCCAGGTGGTTTGTTGATAATTCACCTGGAATCACACAAAGCTCCGTTCAAAACCACCTAGATGTTAAAAGTACAACACCATTTGGCGGTATTACGATGACGGTGGCGTCATCATGATACCCTTGCAGACATGTCAGTGCTAATTGTAGCGTCAACCTTTTAAGACAGATAATATCCTTCTAGCTGAAGGGTCCCTTTTGGACGATTGGTATATTACTCGGCTACAGGTCCAAACGTCGCAGGTTCGTACCGCGACCTTCAATCCCCACACTACTCCTAAGCGTTGAGTTTTATCTCATGCATCAAGGATCGCGAGATCTGCGGAAAATGGCTGCTCAGCTCCGTTATCGTGACGCGACGGTTCTCCATCACGCGCTGCCGCACAAGCTCGACAAGATCATTATTGATGAGGGACGGTCACCCAATGCACTCTTAATGATTGACACTTTGACTATCTTGCATGCTTCACCAGCGATGCACCATCTACTTACTCATGATGTTCGACCCATAGACCTAACAGATATAACGATGAATTTTAATTGGTGCAATGCTGTGTGCCTTCAAGAACTTTATGACCGACCGAACCTCGCAGACGATGGGAGAAGGAATATGAACTCCCATACCGAGGTAGCATATCCTGCAGCATAATATTTTACAATATTGTGAGATATTAAACAATAGTGCGAATATTGTACAATATTTGTGTACTGCTAGGTTTTGGACCACTGCCACAACACTAATGACACAAGGCGGGAGCTGTCTGGTTGACATATGATTGTTATGTCAGATATCGTCATGCATGCGTCATTAACACGGTTAAAGGTTAAGGGGAACCTTTAACCGTGTTAATGACGGTTAAAGGGGAAACTTACTTTATGGATGCGCCTCGTATATATATATATATGATACCAAACCAAAACAATTAAATTTCATTTAACTTTTAATTACAATTTAAATTTTAAAAAATTGCTCTTAGGTTCGCATTCCTACTTTCCAAGGTATGCATGTGGTAGATTTGGTAGCCATACGTCACGTCAAACTGCCTGGATTGGGAAGTCCCAACTCACATAAACACTCACGCATATTCATTTTTATTTATCAACCGAGATGCATGATTCTGATACCTCTATAGAGTATATAAAAATGACAATATTGAAATTTTCACTAGAAAAATTCTTACATTTCAGTGTTTACACAATTATTTGGCAAACGGAATTTTCTGTAAATAATTCATTACAGTGCATTAAAAATATTCAAAATTGTATTAAGCACCGAACAGCAGTTTTAGTTTGACAAAAGATAAATTAATAAAATATCTGAATCACAATGGGATAGAATGTCATTGTTTAAATTTATAAAAATGTTTTTTTTTATAAAACTCTATTTTATATTTAGGCATTTAAAACGTTTATTTAAAGAAAAGATGCTTAATTTTTTGCAAATAGAAAAATGACTATAAAACCTAAAATTAAAAACGTAGAAATCATGTGAAAAAAAATTACTGCTCATATATGCCTCTTTCTGATTTCAATGTACACCATTGGGCCTACAGCTGTCATATTTGGTGCATAGTTGCTCATTCGATAATTGGTGCTTACTAAAGAAATTTCACTTTAAAATTTTTAATTAATCCAAGTATTAATCGACAAGGTTTTTTGTCATCAAATGAATTTTAAACGTAATTTATAAAGATGCTTTTTATTGTTATAACGAAATTCTGACTAATTTTATTATCTCATTAAACAATTTTATGTACTTTTGTAAATTTTTAAATTAGTAAAAAAAATTGATTTACCGGTACAACGATAGCATCTCAAACCTCTTATTTGTTAGAGATTGTTCGGGAAAACCTAATCAATCTGCTCAGCTCATCACAATCATGTTGCCTACAAGACTATGTTTTCTAATACAAAACAAAAATAAATTTTTAAAAATAAACAAAAATAAATTTTAAAAAATCATTTTTTTCTAACATTTATTTAAAATAAATTTCTCCTTTATTAATCTGACAAAGATTTTTTAAACTGGCCTACTTTCTGTAAATGCCTTGATGTTGACACACAAAGTACACTCTATGACAAAAAAATCGACGCACCAAGAAGCAATCATCCGATTACTTTGAAGTTTTGTATGAATGAGTGTTTTGACCAGATACACAAATAATTAAATTTTGGTGTCCAATGAATGAATAGTTTGATCTTCAGCGCATCGGAACTGAGCATCCCAGCAAATGTATATAAGGAGCAATATTTCAACGATTGTTAAAACTTTGGGTTTGATTGCTGGCAAGGATGGGTGGAAAAATGGCAGAGTTCAGCGTCAGGATGGTAGCGGTTGATCTAGGGCCCCAACAGATCGTGAGGACAGAGTGATTGTCCGATCAGCTGTCACAGCTCCATCTTCATTTCTATCAACCATCAAGCATTCAATCCAAACATAAGTGTCCATCAAGACCATTCACAGGCTGTTGAGACAGTACGCTCGTGCCGACCGTTACGCCACCTGGCATTCATGCCTGCACACTACCGAGCCAGATTACAGTGATGCATAACTCGATCATTTTGGAATGATGCCGACTGGGGATGCATAGTCTTTAGCGACGAATATCGCTTCCAACTGTGCCCTGACGACCATCGAAGGCGTGTTTGGTTGGAAGGCGTGTTCTGCCGAGCCAGATTACAGTGGAGCATAGCTCGATCAGGTTGGAATGATGCCGACTGGGGATGCATAGTCTTTAGCGACGAATCCCGCTTCCAACTGTGTCCTGACGATCATCGAAGGCGTGACCCAGGGCAGAGGGGGGGGGATCCTGCTTTCACTATTACACGCCACACTGGCCCTCAACAAAGCATATGGTCATTTCCTTGGATAGACGAACCTCTTTTGTCCTCATTAGAGGTACAGTTACTGCACATCAGTACGTCGATGACATCCTAAGACCTGTTTTGCTACCGTTCCTTTTGCAGTACCCTCGGCTGTTTTTTCAGCGGGAAAATGCCCCAGCACATACGGCACGTGTTGTTATGAACTGTCTGTAAGCTGGTTAAACACTTCCTTGACCTGCCATATCGCCAGATCCCATCGAATATGTCTGGGATTTGATGGGAAGACGATTGCATCTTCCACGGAATGTGGATGATCTCGTTCGACAATTGGAGCGAACTTGGTAAGAAATACCGCAGGAGACCATCTGGAAGCTTTATCGGTCTATGCCACGCCATGTGGCAGCTTGTATCTAGGCTAGAGGTGCTAGCGGGTAAGCACCTTATTGAACTTGTTACTGTAACTCTGAAATAAATAATTCAATTGTTCTGAGACTTTAATCATTTACTATTCTGTACATTGTCTTCCAATTGTAAATGTTATATAAGCCAGATAACATCGCTCAAGTTGAAGTCGGTTTTTGGATTGATCGCCATGTTACTCGACTCCTAACCTTTAGATTTGGAGTTCAGATCTAGTGCTATCCGCTAATCACCAACACTATCCACTAATTTTTGTCTCAATCGGACAACTCCTTCTTGGTACGTTTATTTTTTTGGTATAGAGTGTAGAATGGTTGATGCAATCAAGCATAAATATAATCATATTACTGATTGGAGGCTCAGAATGTAAAGATATTTCTCTTGTATTAGAAAGAGGAGTGTAGTGGTCCCGCCGCGAAGCGGATGGATACAGGAGAAAAATCACACGGCGGAAGAAACTGAGTGATTCGGCAGATTCAAAGCACGGCGGAAGAAACTGAGTGATTCGGCAGATTCAAAGCACGGCGGAAGAAACTGAGTGATTTGGCTCATGTACTTTCTACTAGTGGCGTTGGCAACAGCTGCTAAGATTATTCAAAATAAATAACGGCCAAAAGGGAATTCCAATGTTATCGTTTGCTATTTAATTTTGATGTAGTTCAAGCTTGGGATATATTTGATTTTTACCTAACTGTAAATAGCTTTAGTATTATTAAATAGTATGTTTGAGTTAAATTGGAATTGTTTAATTCATAGACTTCCCGATAAATGGTGACTTTGGACATTTTTTTAACAAGTTAATCTTCTGCTCGTTAAATTTTTTTACCGAACTGCATCCATGGTATTGTGCCTTTTCAACAACTTTTGAGTGCTCCTCTGTTTTTATTATCGTTTATTCCTGGAAATACCGAATTATTTTTGGTTTCTCGGTTTTGGATTTTGATTAAACTACGACATGCAGAACGAAAGTCAAGAAATTGCACGGGTCGCTGTAAAGCCACCCCCATTTTGGAGGGCAAACCCTGAGATATGGTTTAAACAGATGGAAAGTTAATTCACGCTAGCTGGAGTCACTACCGAATTGACAAAATTTCACCACGTGGTCTCCGCCTTACAACCTGAGGAGTTGGCCGTGGTCGGTGACATCATACTTAATACACCGACAGAGGATCCTTTCACTGCGATTAAAAAACGACTGTGTGATCAATATGCGGATTCTGAGTCGCAGCGTCTAAGAGACTTAATATCGGGAATGCAACTCGGGGACCGACGCCCATCACGACTTCTATTGGAAATGAGGAGCAAGGCTGGTACGAAAATGAATGATGATTTGCTAAAATCTTTATTTTTGCAAAGACTACCGACAAACGTGCAACAAATTTTGGCGATTTCAAATGACAATTTGGATAAGCTTACCGAGATAGCAGATGGTATTATGGCAACAACTAGTGCCTCCTCAGTAAACGCAGTAGCGGTTTCCGCAGATGAGCCAGATTTGCGGACGATGTTAAGTGAAATAACTACCCGCCTCTCTCGTCTAGAATCCCGTCCACGTGGCTATTCAAGAAACCGCAGTAAACAACGTTCTTCAAGCCGAAATAGACAAACGGAGAATTCAGCGCACTGCTGGTATCACAGAAGATTTCACCAAGTAGCTACGAAGTGCCGACCCCCCTGTTCCTTCCATGCGGAAAACCGCTAGAGCCATCATCCAATCAAAAGGGTGACGGCGAGGCGACGATTCATCGTCTGTATTTGGCAGATAAAACATCTTCTTCACGATATCTTATCGATACTGGAGCGGATGTCTCCGTGGTTCCTCACACTGTCTACAAGCCAAGCAGCCAAGCTGCGCGAATGCAACTGTTTGCTGCAAACGGGACAGTGATTCCAACCTTCCGACAACGCCTGCTGAAAGTTGATCTTGGTCTAAGAAGGGATTTCCACTGCCCTTTCATAATTGCTGCTGTGTCACAACCAATTATCGGAGCCGATTTCTTACGCCATTTTGGACTTGTAGTGGACATTAAGAACGGTGTTTTGATAGATCCATTAACCACCTTGCAGACAAAAGGAACTTTATCTGCTGGAAATTGCACTGCTGTTAAAGCAATCATTGAGGACTCTAAATTCCACAAATTGCTAGCAGAATTTCCTACGCTTATTAAAGCAAATTTTACTCCAAATAAAGTTGTTCACGAAGTGGAACATTGGATACAAACAAAGGGATCACCTGTTTTCTCGAAACCCAGACGATTGCCCCAGATAAACTGAAAGCGGCGAAGCAGGAGTTTGAATTTCTTGTAGCTTCTGGAGTTTGTCAACCGTCCAAAAGCTGTTGGTCAAGCCCGCTACATATGGTTCCAAAGAAAAATGGAGATTGGCGACCATGTGGGGATTTTCGTCGACTGAATAGTGTCACCGTTCCAGACAGATACCCTGTATCCCATATTCAAGACTGTTTTCAAGTTTTAGAAGGGAAAACCATTTTCTCTACCTTGGATCTCGCTAGAGCTTATTATCCTATTCCTGTTCGTAAAGAAGATGTTCCTAAAACTGCAGTAACAACTCCGTTTGGCCTTTTCGAGTTCTTATTCATGCCATTTGGATTGTCTAATGCTGCAGCAACATTCCAGCGATTCATCCACAAAGTCTTGGGTGAATTTAGCTTTTGTGTGCCTTACTTTGACGATGTTCTGGTTGCGTCAAATGATGAAGAGGAACACTTAGCTCATTTGAAACAGATCTTCCAGAGATTTTCAGAATATGGAGTTACCCTAAACGTGAATAAATGTGTTTTAGGAAAAGCTTCAGTAAAATTTCTGGGACATTTTGTGACTTCTAAAGGAATTACCCCACTTCCTGAAAAGATAAAGGCAATTACGAATTTTCCACAACCCGTTACGGTGAAAGAGTTACGTCGTTTCCTGGCCATTATCAACTTCTATCGAAGATTTATACCTCGAGCTGCACAAACTCAAGCAGTTCTTAATGATTACCTTAAGGGTTCCAAAAAGAACGACAAATCGACAGTAAACTGGACCGTTGAAGCTGAAACTGCCTTTAGGAAGTGTAAACAGGATTTAGCGGAGGCAGCAACTCTTTGTCACCCGGTGTTAAATGCACCATTGGCAATTGTTGTGGACGCCTCAGATACAGCTATGGGCGCCGCCTTGCATCAACAAATTGACAAGGAGTGGCAACCACTTGAATTTTATTCTAAGAAACTCTCACCATCCCAACGTAATTACAGTGCTTATGACAGGGAGCTCTTAGCTGCATACATGGCTGTGAAATATTTCAAACATATGGTGGAGGGTCGTCCATTTACCATCTTTACTGACCACAAACCCCTCACATTTGCTTTCAGACAGAAGGAGGATAAAGGCTTGCCAAGGCAGCTACGCCACTTGGATTATATCAGTCAATTTTCCACCGATATTCAGCATGTGAAAGGAATTGACAACGTGGTTGCAGACGCCCTCTCCAGGATAGACATTGCAACGATAGAAACACCGTCAAACATTGATTTCCGGGAAATGGCCAAAAACCAAAAAAGTGATAAAGAACTGTCAGAATTATTGTTGCACCCTGATAAATCTTCTCTAGTACTTCAACCTTTTGCAATAGGCGATCCTGTCGTTGAGCTGTTTTGTGACACGACCAACGACCGCATTCGACCATTCGTACCGGAAGTGGATAGAAAAAAGATATTCCACAGTCTACATTCTATCTCACATCCTGGGATTAGAGCTACGGGTAAGCTAGTGGGAGAGAGATATGTCTGGCCAGGAATGAAGTCAGACGTAAGAGCATGGGTTCAGCAATGCCTGGCTTGTCAACGTTCAAAGGTTGTACGTCATACCCAAAGCAGGCTTGGAGTTTTTATTCAACCCAGCGCCAGGTTCGAACATGTACACATGGATATAGTTGGTCCGCTGCCTCCTTCCGAAGGTTTTCGATACTACCTCACATGCGTCGATCGTTTTTCAAAATGGCCAGAGGCTTATCCTATGGTGGACATCACAGCGAAGTCAGTGGCCTCAATCTTCTTCGCCGGATGGATTGCAAGATTCGGACCTCCTCTTCGGATTACAACGGACCAAGGCACACAATTTGAAGCTTCACTTTTTGGTGCCCTGGCAAAATTCCTAGGTACTGCTCGACATCGCACAAGTCCTTACCACCCATCTGGAAATGGTCAAGTTGAAAGATTCCACAGGCAGCTAAAGGCGGCTATCAGAGCTCATGCCACCATTCACTGGACTTCTACTCTCCCTACCATCCTTCTCGGTTTCAGAGCAGCGTGGAAGGAAGACCTGAAGGCAACTGTAGAGGAGATGGTATATGGAACGACTATCCGGCTACCTGGAGAGTTTCTATCACTCGGAACAGCGGATCCAGCCACTTTCGTTGGAAGGCTGAAGGCCACCATGCAAAAGTTGCTACCATCAAACCCCCGACAGCAAGAGCATCGAACAGTATTTGTCAATAAAGATCTTTCAAACTGCTCTCATGTGTTTCTGAGGACAGATACATTAAGAAAGGGTCTACAACCGCCTTATGAGGGCCCATTCCAGGTTATGGAAAGAGGAGATAAAGTCTTCAAACTGCTCATTCGTGGAAGGGAAATTACGGTTAATATAGACCGGGTTAAACCTGCCTACATTGCAAAAGATGAGGATCACCCTACTTCACATGTCGAACAAGAGACGGAGGCATCGAAAGAGGAAACATCTACTTCTCCAAGTGTCATTCCAACTGCCATAGTTACACGCTCAGGTCGACGTGTACATTTCAGGCGGTATCTGTAACTACTGGAAAGAAATCTCGCTATCGCTGTTGGGGGGCTACTGTAGTGGTCCCGCCGCGAAGCGGATGGATACAGGAGAAAAATCACACGGCGGAAGAAACTGAGTGATTCGGCAGATTCAAAGCACGGCGGAAGAAACTGAGTGATTCGGCTCATGTACTTTCTACTAGTGGCGTTGGCAACAGCTGCTAAGATTATTCAAAATAAATAACGGCCAAAAGGGAATTCCAATGTTATCGTTTGCTATTTAATTTTGATGTAGCTCAAGCTTTGGATATATTTGATTTCTACCTAACTGTAAATAGCTTTAGTATTATTAAATAGTATGTTTGAGTTAAATTGGAATTGTTTAATTCATAGACTTCCCGATAAGGAGCTATGTTGAATTGGCGTATTTATCTATACTTTTTTTGATATTGATTGTTCTCTAAAATATTTTTTACCATGAAATATATTAAATCTTTAAATAATCAGTCAAAGTGAGGGAAATATTTCTTTTCAAATCCATGCTTTTGTTTATGAATCTTCCAATTTATATAATCACTAAACAGAATTTAATTTTATTTCAAACATCATATTTATTTAACTTTTGTTTTCAGCTCGTCC
>JAOUZG010043272.1:4536617-4572016 GCA_026289955.1 Argiope argentata
TATTCCTTGAAGAGTAAGTTGGAATGTGAGCTTAGCACCAAAAGTTTAAATCAACCAAAAAAAAAAAAAAGGTTTAAAAAAAAAACTCCGACACTCTAGTGAGAATAATAAATGCCCAGAGCATTCTATAATCTTCCTGTCCTTTGTCGTTATTAGTGTTTTAATGGATATAGATGGCACCAGGAACATGAAATTATTTTTTTCGACCCTTCAAATAATGATACTCAACAAAAGCAATGTTTCGTTCCTCAGAAAATCAATACTCTCCTCCCTTACTCTCCTAGGAGCTATGTTACTTGAAAGCTCACAGACAATATAAAATACTATAATGCCATAATGTTGCTATATATAAAGAAATTTTTTTAAAGAGGCCAATAAGGAGAAACTTCTTCCTGCATTGTTATTGATCCGCACGAATCTTATTATCTGCAGATTAATTTTTATCTGATATTTGCAACGGAGTTTTATTGGAAAATAGTATTTATTAAAATTAATCGTAAGTGATATCATATTAAAACTGTTAGCTTGAACTCAAGACCGATATGAATTTTCTATTTTTATTTTGCTGTAATGCCCAAAATGAAATTTCTTTGTAATTACTTCTAACTTTAACTGTGTAGAGTTCCATTTTGTTTGTTTACAAATATTTCGGTTTTTCATCAGAGGGCAGATTTCAACACTGAATAAAAACTTTTTTTCTAGAAATAAGAGAAACTCCATATAATATGGCATCTTTTGTTAGAAAATTCTGCTTTTCTAGCAAACAATATTTATTTTCTTCTTTGCAGCCTTACAAGTGCGCATTAATGCTAAAATTCATTCATAATATGAGTCAAAAAAAGATTTATTTTAAATGTGAATCTTGAATAAAAGCAAAGAATTTAATTTTATTGTTTTATGCTTCATAAATTTTTCATTTTAGTGTATAGATTCTCTTTCCGGTCAATTTTAGTATTCTTTTAACTGTTCTTTAAAAAAATGTTTAATTCTATTTATTAATTATTAAATAAAATTAAATAGTTGAATATTTGTAATTATAGTATAAATTTCTGGCAAGAGTTACGCAATGGTACACATATGTTAAAATTATTTTTAAAGTAACAGTAGGAAAATTCATTGCATATATGTACTATGTAACCATGTAATGTTGCTTTTGTTATTTTTATTATTTATTTCATCGATTTTAAAATTTATATTATCTTTTAAAAATCCTAAAAATTTCTTATAAAATAAGTAATTTTTTTAAAATGGAGTTTTAGTTATAAATTTAATTCTCTGTTAATAGTTTCTGAATTAAATATTTGAACATTTTTTTATTTAATTATTTATTATTATTATTTTAATGTAGGTTTCTAGTTGCATTTCTTATCTTGGTGCGATGGTTAAATGTGTAATGACAATTATACCAATCTTTATTTTGATTAGTTACTACCCTTAGGATTCTAGAGAAAATGATTCATTGATTTATGCAAGAAAATTAGCCCCAGAAAAGATTTTATCATTAAAAATATTTCACTTGCAATCTATTATTAATGAATGAGTTTTTAAGTATAGAAAGGCATTGATTATTAAAACATGCTTGTAGATACACTGCAAAAATTTACCAAATTAATTCCTTTAATATCTGTTGAAGAATAAATTAATTATAAAGAATAATTTAATTAAAAATAAATTAACTGATTTGTTTTATGTTTGAAATATCATTATGCTTAACCCTTCCCTCTTTTAATATGTGCATTAGATTTCAGAATTTAATTACCGTCTCAATTTTGGTGTCATATGAGCATAAATGTACTCTTTAGAACACATTTATATATCAAATATTGAAACGATGGATATTCAAAATCAAATATTACAAAATTAATTTCAAAATAATGAAGTACATAGGAGAGAAATTTCACTTTTAAAATTTGATTTTATCTTTATATTTGATACAAGATTAATTATAATTTTAATAATTACTATGAGAAGGTAATAATAATTTTTGCTAAGAATTTACATGTAAGAATATATTTTTATAAGATTTTATAAACTAAAAACATACATATAATTTTTTATTCAACTTTTCTATACACTTTTTTTCCTGAATGGTTTAATAAACATACTAAAATTTACTATTATTTTAAACTACCCAAATAGGTAGTAATAATTTTACAATGATCATAGAATTAATTTTCTTTTGAATTTTTACTATGTTCTAGTTTGGGAAAAGATATATATTTCAAAATCTGTCTGTATTTAAAATTAAAAAAAAAATTGATACAAGATTGATTTTTTCCACCACTGTTTCTAGAATATCCAAGACTTTGAATAGATATATGCTGTCTGAAAATGTGGTAAATGACTGGAAACAGTATCATATTAGTAAGTTCTTATCTCTATCGATAATAATATTTTTCTTTTGTGAATATTATCTTATACTTGGATTTATATTACAAATTACAGCTCACAAAAGTTTATTCCTGGAATTAAAAAAAACCTTTTTAAAATAAAAAAAAGAAAAGTCTCTTGCTTCTTTTCAAATCTTAGTAAGTTATTGTTTTTGTATGCACAGAAGAGTTATTAGTTTCTACTATCTAATTATGGTGTCATTTAGTAGTAATGAAGCTTAGATAAATTATACCTCATGTATTATAATTTTTTTTGTTTTTTATCTATTTTTCATCAGTGGTTAACAAATATAAATGTTGTACAAAGTATGATATTTATTTTTTTGACCTTCGTCATATTTGACTTTAAGTGGTAAATAAATGCACTAAAATGCTGTCTTCATAGGATTCCTAGAATTGGTATCTGGGTGTCTGTCTCTTACCATATCACAAATAATAGCATCATTTTAATATGTTAGCAGAATTAAATATTAATGGTTAATGCAAAATGATGGTTTAATAAACTTTGATAGTACTATTAAATCATTTTTGCTTTATATTAAGTTTCAGCTAATTGTCTTAAAGATTATTCATTTAGTGTAATTACTTGAAATGATTATATTACTAATTATGATTGGTAAACAATGTCTCTATTTATATATTTTGGTTCTAAAATTGTCAAACTAAAAGAATTATTTTTTTTTTCAGAAAATTATTTGGGACATTGGTTTTATATTCTAAATTTTTGTATTATATAAAAGCATAAGATTTCTGAGCTATGCATTTAAATTATATATTATAATTACATGACAATATGATTTGTCCTGCATTTAAAATTGCACTTAGTGGATGGAAGAACATGAGAATAAATTTATACATCTTTGGCTTTAGAATAAAGCCTTATTGAGAATCTGTAAAACCTTGATTTGACATTCACTTTATAGATTAACCTACTTTGAAATTAACACAATTCCATATTTTATGGATAACTTCCAGTGTTTTGTTGATGTCACTTTTAATATGTTTAGTTGCTGTGTATGTTGTACAAGAGGTAATCTAAATGTTAACTAATAGTCACATTTATGTGCTAAGATAATAAATTTAAAACAGCACATAATAATTTGCTAGAGATCAATTTTATAACTTTAACTACAGTAAAATGTGCAATTATTTTAGTAAGTATTATTTCTCAGAAAGTGAATCATAAGAGGCCATAATTCTAACAAAATAACAACTAATACATCAAAATCTATTCCTTCCCTTTACTCCATAGTAATAAATGCAAATATATTTTTTTAATTTTTAAACATTAATATTAAGCTCCTAAAGCAACTGAAGGGCTTTTTTCATTTTTTAAATTAATTCTAAAACATATTATTTACATTCATATGTCTATTTTCTGAAAATTCCAACAATTTGAAAGAAATAAAAAAAAATGTTTACAGACTTAAAAAAAAAAAAATTCCAACTTCAAAACTTTTAGATCAAAATAAATGATCACTAAGACAATTGATGAACATTTTGGGCATATCATCATTTGTGTCTATTCATGTATCGTTTAAAAAAATTATTTTGAATTTTGTAGTTTCAGATTTACTAATAATTTATACTATTTTTTACACAGGAAGATCTCTTTTTATACAAACACAGGAAACACCAAATCCCAATAGCCTGAAATTTATACCTGGCATACCTGTTCTGGAGTCAGGTACATTTGAAGCACCTAATGTGAAAGAAGCAAGCAAATCACCATTAGCCAGACAATTGTTTCAGATTGAAGGTGTTTCATCTGTATTTTTTGGTCCAGATTTTATTACAGTTTCGAAGGCAAGTCATTCAAGTGAAATTAACCCTCTAAATTTATTTATTATGTATGTATAAATAGAAAATCTAAATAAGCAAATTTCATTGATATCAGAATGATTATGAAATATGATTTATTAAAAATGCACATTATATATAGAGAGAGTGAGAGGAAGGGGGGACAAGAGATTATAACATATATAATTTAAGAGTAGAATTGTAACTACTTTAATTTTATAAAAAGTATTTAATATTTATTGTTTAGTGAAGTATATTCCTTATCTCTTTTAAGGTTCAAAATCTCCAAATATTTTCAATCCATATTAAATTAAAAAGCCCTTTTATAATAAAAAAATTGCTTCTAAAAAAAGTAAATTAAATCTTGTGTTATTACATAAATATTAAAATAAGCTATAATAATTTACAATTTTTTACTACTCAAATTAATAAAATACTAGACATTTATGAATGCTAAAACAAAATTTTTTTAAAAATAAGAATTACTATTAATATATGAGTTTTGTATTTTATAAATTTTCTATAGAATTATTTATTTATTTGTACTTCCAAATTATGTTACTGGGAAAATTTATGATTATTTGTCAATATCTCATTTTTTACTTATATACCTATTGTATATAAACATTGCGATAATGGAGTTACTTTGGACTTGCCTTCTAAACAAACTATGTTTGCATTTTATTATTATTTATGTCACCTAATGCATCAACATAAGCCCCAAAATTTTATACAGAATCAATAAATGACTGCTAAAAATATTTCAATATTTTGTGAGAATAGTTTATTTTAGCATTTATTTAAATTTTTTTTTTGTAGAATAAAATGTAAAAGCTTGTTTTTATTATGTTTCTAACATTTTCTCATATAAAATTAAGTAAAATTACTTTTTTAAAAAATCAGTAGAGCTTAGGTAAAAAATATTCATTGAATATATGATGCATGCTATCTTAGCAGGAAAATACTTATACAAATTTTCTGATTTTTTTAAATGAAATTTATATTTTAAAATATCTAATTTTTCAGTCACTTTTTAGGCAGATGATGAAATTGAATGGAAAGTCTTAAAACCACAAGTATTTGCTGCAGTTATGGATTTCTTTGCCACAGGCTTACCAGTTGTTAGCACAGATCAAACATCATCTGACACAGGCAAGTATTAGAAAAAAAAATTTCTTAAAAAAATATATATGACAGATTTATTTCAAAATGTCAAGGATGTTTAATTATAAAGGCAATTTTTTCATTCAAATTCATTTCTAATTTGTGATTACATTTATCAGATTTTGATCCTAATGATGATGAAACAGTTCAGATGATAAAAGAGTTGTTAGAAACAAGAATCCGACCTGTAGTTCAAGAAGATGGTGGTGATATTATATATATGGTAAGCATTACACCCTAATATATTGAGTATCCTAGATGATAATGATTTTCTATTAACATAGATGCTATGCTAATAGAAAATCATTTGAAACTTATTTGCCAGTATCTAAATACAATTTGCTAACAGATCAGCTGACCTAACATAAGCAAGCTTTCCTTCATGTAAAAATTTGATCTCTATGCCTTCTTAGAAATCTTTTTTTGCAAATATAACTGTTTCTTAAATGATTCTTTACAAAACTTATTTATTTGTAATCATAAGAAGGAATACATCCAAATAGAATTCTATGGAAAGTTAAACTATGCATTAATATTCCTATTTTTAATTTACTTTGACTTGGATGAATTTTATCAGTTATATGAATCATGTTTTTATCTTATACCTTTCCAATGAGTAAATAGTTTTATTTACTTAGGGCTTTGAGGATGGCATTGTTAAGCTAAAAATGCAAGGAGCTTGTACTAGTTGTCCAAGTTCTGTTGTGACCTTAAAAAGTGGTGTAGAAAATATGCTTCAGTTCTATATTCCTGAAGTCAAAGGAGTGATGCAGGTATAAATCAAAATACAAATAACTTTATTTCAAACTTATTGTACAAATTTTATTGCTCATTAGTTTTTAATGAACTTTCCCTATTTTAATACGTCTAGAAACTGAAACACAGCAATTTTCTTACAGGTAACTGATGAAGTTGACGAAATAGCACAAAAAGAATTTGAAAAGTTAGAAGAAAAATTGAAAACAAAAGACTGAAAATAAACCTAATGATATATATTTTTTATTTCAATTGTATATTTTGTAAATTAGATATATAGAAATAAAGTTATCACATTCTTGCTCTTATGTAAATTCTTTAAAGCTCATTGAATTGCACGATGATTCAGATCTCTTAAGTGTTTGAAATATATATGCAGACATGACATAGGCTTGAAACAAAATAAAATAAAAAAACTGCATAAAATAACAAATTATATAAATCATGAACTCCAAAAAGTATAATAAATATGATTAATCGAACAAGATTATGAAAAAAGGCCAGAAATATTAAAAATACACAATTATCATATAAAAGAGAATTAATCTTAACATTACTAAAATTCGATTCTGCAAATGCTCATATCCACATTTTTATGGAAATGTGTCATGCTTCTATGTATATATATATAATATGAAATCCAAATGCAAAAGAAGTCCAGTTTTATGTTGAAATATGTATAATGGCACGTAATATCTTGAAGTTTCATAATTCTGTGTGCTTTTGAAGAATACGACCAGTTATATCTTTCTGGATTTTCTCAACCTAGGAAAAAGTAATAAAAAGATGCATTATTAAAATGCAATTATAACTTTAAAAAAATTAGAAATAGATTTTTTTATCATGAATAATTATATTAACTAAAAGTCTTAAAACCCATAATTCTTGCATTAATTTTACTTAACAATCAAAGATGTAATTTTCTTTTAAAAAGGAAATAGTTTAAAATAGTAATGTTTCAAATAAAAAAATTACTGTAAAAATTCAGAATTTACTTTATTTTGGAATTTACTCTTACCTTATAGCCATATTCTTTCAGTCTTTTGTTTCTTTTAGCAACAGTTTCATCTATAATATTGCTGTCATCGTGTTCTAATTCCAAAGCTGTAAGCGTTTTCAGTTTCTTTACTCTGTGTTCAAAATGATGTAATTCATTCTGTAAAATATGAAATTTACAGTTATCAAAATTTCAGAAAAATGGAGGCATATAAATTAACTGTTTTTAGTAGCATTAAAAAACTATTACTTTGGTGAAGCAAGCAATTTTACTCCTCTTACAGTACTGAAAAGTACTTGTGATGACTGACAATATTTAAAATGTATGCTAAAAGCTTCTATTGCATATATATAGTATTTACAAACATACAAAATTAATTTTATGTTAAAACCAATTTTTTAAAACTGATGAAACAAAATAAGCATGTTATTATAATTGCATAAGTAAATTGATGAATCCTAATTTCAGTTGTAAAGGAAAGTTAAATATCTTCTTTATGACTGACTAGCCGTCTCTGGCCACCAACTGGTTCGCTGGTATAAATTCTCACTAAATGTACAATTAATATTTTATGTAACTTGGTCTCATAAAAGGTTTTTCAGCAGAATATTTTTAAATTTCAAATTTAGTTCATTTAACACAATTATATAGGCTTTAAGACGTTCTGTTTATTGTTCTACTCATAACTCTTTTTCTATCCATACCACTAAATTTTAATTTTAAATTAAAGAGGGAATGATAAACTGCAACTGATATAAAGACATTTTTTTAATACTGAATCTAAGCTTGTCTTTAAATAAAAAGTATGAGAAATGTACGTAGAGTCGTTCGTAATTGAAGCCTTATATGCAATACAGAATTTTCATAATTTAACATCTCAAAGAATTATTTAGCAAAAATTCCACGAATTCTTTGCCATTTGCGCAACAAAATCCATTTGCTTCATTTTTGTATTTCAATGCTTTACAATATGAGCAAAGTAAGTTCAAAGATCCAATAGCAATGTACTTGTAGGAACTGTAATCAGTTGAAACATCGTAATTGAAACCTGCTTGAACACGACGTGTTGCACGTGATTGTAATATTCTATTCCTTTCAATTTCGTTTCGTACTTCACGTTGCTGAGCAGTCCGATTAGATTGAAAATTAGCTTGGTTTGTAGCATTTCGAGTTCTTCGACGTAATTTGCTACGCCCGTGTGGTGGTATGGTCTAAATGTAAACACACTGAATAAATAAGCACACAATTGGTTTTGCTTGGTGACTCGTCCCTTTTTCACCACTCTGTGTTGCGGGAATGCTCCATCTTCTATTACATTTTCTCTTCATTGGAACTCCCGAATATGTACTAAAGTGCACCAGTGGTACTGCTTTTAACTGTTAACTGAGTGAAACTCCATTTTTTTTTGTGCGAGTGCTTTCTTGTTTATTGACAAGATTTTTTAGATATTAACTTCTCGAAACTGAGGATAAAAGCCATTGTAGCTATAAATCCCAATACCTTATATCTTTCAAGTTTCGAAAGAAGCGGAAATTTGAAAACAGCGAAGAAAATGAACACAGAGAAAGTAAAAAGAAAATACAACCCCCCCCCCTCCCCCTTCTTAATCTTTAAGAAAATGTGTGAATTTTCTAAGCCAGTTTGGCTAACGAAAATTGGTAATTTTTAAAAAAAATTACTTTATTTGATTTTACTTTAATTTGAAAGTACTTCAAAATGAATCCGAAAAATCGATTAATTAATAATGTTTAGTTTTAAATGCATCAAGCACTGAGAAAATAAAAAGAATCGTTTGAAATAATCTTTCGAAAACATGTTAAGCCTAACCTCATAAACGTGGGGGGGGGGGGGGAACAAACTGAAATTTTACTCATTTGGCGGCGGGGAAATGAAGAGTTTTCCCCGCCAGAGGAACTAGTAAGAAAACTATAGTTTTTACTATTTTTTTCGTAGTTTTTCTTTTTTCCCCTCTCTTTCTCTTTCTCTTAAGAACCTTCCTCGAATCTTAACGAAAACATTTTTTTTAAAAAAAACAACCGTTCTCCAGTTTTGCGTTTAGAAACACATTTGGGGATTCTTTTTCATTTATATAGATTCACTTTAATTGCATAGACCAGAAAAAGTGTTACACAATACTTTTATGCAGTAAAGAAATTATGAACGAATTATGTCTTATTATATAAGCAGAATTCTTATTTGTAAAAAAATTTAGGCAACCTTTAGACTTTCCAGTTCTTCTGGAGAAAAACTTGCATTTTTTGCCATCTCCCAAAGGCTGTTAACTTGAGGCTCTTCAAATTCTGTACTTTTTATGTCGGGAAATATTTTGCTATTTAGGTATTCATACCCGGCTTTCAGCTGAGTGTGTTTTTCTTTCAAAACTTGATGTGGGTTATCTGACTTCCAAGTTTTATCTTCAACTTCAGACTGAAGTACATGCTCTACGACGTTACCATGCTTATCTATAAAAAATATTATAAACATATGATATGTTAACATTTTTTAAAGTGTAGAATTTAAAGAATTAAAGGTAATATATTTCAAAAATTTAATTGGGCTAGGAAGTCATTACATGATGCACTTAGGCAGATGGAGAACAGCAGTTATATATTCTGTATTTGTTCTTTGTCGAGAACTTACGGTTACAGAAAATTAAAAGGAAGTTTTTAATATTTATGGAGAATGGCAACACAAATATACAAGCAATGACTAAATGCTAAAGGTATACTAAGCTACACTAATGACTAAAAACACAAACTATACAAACAAAAGAAGGTTAATTTCTGAAATAATTTTTACAATTGGAATCATGCTAAAAAACACTGCTTCTCAGTACGATTTAAGAACAGTTAAAAAATTAATTTTAAAAACATTTTTGTTTTATTATACTATAGAAATAAACCTTTTCCCACTCATATACTTTTCTTCTAATGATTTGGAATGGATTACTTCTAAAATAAAGTTTTCTTGAATAAGAATAGTTTGTGGGTAACTTTAATCTTAAGCATGATTGGAAATTGAAAAATAGTATACACTTTGCTTTAAATGTATCCTCTAGTTTCTATTACATTACCAATAACTCTAGACAGTAAAATTAGGTACTTACGTATTAGACCGTCGACACCAACGGTTCAGTAACTCATTGGCGACGCTTTCAAATTTGGCGATAAAGATCGACGGTCTAATATGTAAGTACCTAAAATTAATACTGAAACAAAAAGTAAGGGGTTCTTTATTAAATAGTTCATCTAAATTGAAACATAAATGTAAAATTCTATCCGATTTTGTATTTGAGAAATAGTGTAATGATTTTTTATTATTTAATGTACTAAATAACAAAAATTACTGACTCATTTGAAGTTTCTTTATATTAACTATAATGACTTTTTACATTTTTACTTCAATAAAAAAAAGTTATTCCACTTCACCCAAATTTAAATATCTGATTTCATATATTTTTCGCTAACCAAAATTTAGTAATTTTCTTTCTCCCATTAAATAATTCGAAATTTAAATTTAGATTTTTTTTCTATTTCCTTGAATTTTCAAATTTAAAAACTAAGCTTTTAAATATGTTTAGTATTTATTTGTATAGTTGCTGAATTTTCTCCATTAAGTCCATGACGTCAATAGGTTCACTTGTTGTGAGTGCATGGATATGCATAGTCAAAAGGCCTCAGTAGCAAATGACGACTTTACTAATAAGAAGTCTCGAATACAAAGATAAGAAATACACAAGTGAGACATACTAACAATGCACAGCAGTACTTCTAGCAAACAACAGTACAAAAGCAGCACAACAACGACAGCTCACTTAGTGTTTATGTGATTTTATTATTTGCAATTTTTTTCTTTAGTTATTTTGTGTATTTTTTTATTCTTGGTATAGTTATTTATATAGAAAATATAAATTAATATTGAACATAGATGATACAGTATGCTCTAAACCATATGTTTACTTGAAATGTGAGTGAAACGCACTTCAGCTTTTTTATTGTAAATACTTCAACCAGAATGTTGGTGTGAAATGATGCAATGAGTCACTACTAGCTCTCCGTTAGCAGCAAAAGGCATTATTCATTCAATCTTTGTTAGAAGCAATTTCTACATTGAAATCTATATTATGCGCTACCTTATATATATGATACATGTGTAATGTGTGTGTGTAAAAATAAAAAAATAAAAGGCAAAAAAGGGCATTTTTCCTAGGATTAAACACACACACACACACTGGAGATGCATGAGAAACAGATATGTTTCTTTCATTTAATTTCTTTTTATTGATTATTAGTTTTGATGTTTTTAAAGAGAAGAACGTCTTATTAATTAAATTAATAAGAAATTATTTTTCTTTTTATTTCATTTCAGCATGAACGATCCGAAAAAATATAAGGAACACATAACGCAGATTGAAGTCGCAATAGGCAAGGCCCCCTTGACTAGACTTGGAAGATCTTTTCAAAGAATTTGAAAAATTAGATTCAGAATTAATTGCAGAGGATTCAAAAATTAAGGAATTCGAAAATAGATATTTTCCCTTGAAATGTCCTTAAAAGTTTCAGAATAAATTTGATTTTTTAAATAAATCTCCATCTATTACTGAAATACAAATTCGCCTGCTTACTGACATTTTCGTTTACCAAAACTTAATATACCAGTGTTTTCTGGTAAATTTGAAGATTGGATGAACTTTAAGGATTTATTTATATCCACAGTTCATTCGCAAATTTCACTAAGCAATAGTCAAAAATTTCGATATTTGAAATGTTTGCTGTCTGATGAACCTGCTTCTTTGATTAAACACATACCAATGTCCAATGACTCCTATGAAGAAGGACAGGGAAAATTAATGAACCGATATGAGAGAAGAAAATTATTCATGCTTTAATTAAAACATTTTTATAACAAAAAGGCATCTCTCAAGCCAATTCAAGGAATTTGAGAAACATAGTTGATATGAGTGATAAGGTTTTGAGAAGATTAAAATTTTTAGAAGAGACATTAAAAGTGCTAGCCTTATAAGCCAGATAACATCTACGATACTGAAGTCGAATTTTGTATTATGGTCATGTTACTCGGCTAACGGCTCTAATGTCGCAGGTTCGTATTACGACCTTCAATCGCTACATTGGTGACCTTGACAACGCAACCTTCCGCAATAGTCGTGGTGCCATCTATCCGCAGCAAAATCGTCAGACTCACTTGACGAAAGTTAAAGGTAATACAAACAAACAAAAAAAAAATCGTCAGACCCACTTGACGACCAAGCAGCAACTCGCCATAACACATCTAGCCGAGATCAATGGCTGATTCATTTGTTACTGCAAAAATTAGATCCGGGAACGAGAAGACCTTGGTCTGTGAAAACTTCAGAAATAGAATTTCTTACATGGAAATAATTCTTGGAGTTTTTAAATACCAGATGTCCATCTCTTGAATTAACGGTTTATAATAAATCTGATGCTAAAATTACTACTAAGCCTAATTTTATTGCAAGTGAAAATAACCAAAGAAATAAAACTGATAAAAAATGTTTGAAATGCTCAGGAATGCATAAATTGTTTTCAAGTGTATTAAATTTAGAAATATGGATTTGAATGCTCGGAAGAATTTTGTAAAATGAAACTATCTTTGTTTTTTATGTTTGAATTCGCATAAATATAAAAAATGCAAAAATAATTATTTAAAATGGATCATATGCCAGGGAAAACATACAGCACTGTTGCATGAAGATGTTAAGAGTAACAGTGCATGTGTTTCAGATCAGAAAACTAATGATAAACAAACCTTACTTCACCCCTCTGAAAGCGATGTCTGTCAAGGGGGGGGGGGAGAAAGGCAAAGCAATAAATCAGTGGCACCTCAAAGGCCTGTTAGTTCCAGCACGTCTTTCAACAACTCAAACTTTATATCATTCCTTCCCACAGCAAAGATTTTACTCTATAATAGTGAGGGTGATTACCTTTTATGTAGAGCTTTGCTCGATAGCGGCTCGGAATGTTGTTCTGTAACTAAAAATGTAATAAATATTTCAGGATTACAGAGAAAGAATGCGGAAGTGTCTCTAAGTGGAATAAGTAGGGTTCAAACAGGAATCACACGTGGCTCAGTTAATTTAAAGATAGGGTCAAGGTTTAGCGAAAAATGTTTGACAATTAAGGCTTTTATTTTAAATAAGGTTACTTCTCAAATTCCAGAAGGGAATATTAACATTAAAGAATTACATTATTTGAAGGGGATCCCTCTGTCCGATGAAGAATTTTCAAGGCCATCTGAATGTGATATAATTTTAGGTTCTGGTTGCCTTTTTTCAATCCTTCGTATTGAAAAAATCAGCGGATCTGAAGGGCAAGCAATTGCGCAAAGCACAATATTTGGTTGGGTTGTCACCATAGAGCTGGTATACAATAGAGGGAGTGCAACCCTACTAGGCCGTGGGACAAGATAAGAAACACGTGCTGTGGGTATAGAATTTGTATTCGCTGTAACCGCATTATCCATTCCCCATTATATTTCAATGGGAGATCTTTTCTCGCTTTTAACTGTTCAACTTTAAAGCTCATTTAAACCATGGTGCATTATAGCTGCGCATTTGGATGCAAAGAAAAATCTTCTAAGGATAGTCTAATATCATTTCACAGGTTTGTACAATATACATATTCTGTCTATATCTATTTTAATTCCGTTTAAAATTTCGTAACCTCAATCATTCAGTGATTTTGCTGTTATAATTGAATAATATTTCATAGTTTGGTTAACTAATTGTATTTTCTTTGTTTAACTTGTTTTTAAGGTTCATTTAAACTCATGGAATTGCATTATAATTGGTCATTTGCTTTATTTTAAGCTCGAATGTATTGTTCGCAGTTGGCTGATAGCTTGGCGTGATTTTTTTCTCGCCAGTACAAGTGTTTATATAAACATTATTGACCGATTAATAATTGTGTATTTATTTTATTGCAAATAAAGTTACTTATTACTTATAAAGTTCCTTATTATCTAGAAATAATATATAAATTTCCAATTTATTATTCATTTTTTACCATAAGTATTTGAATTGTATTATATCGTGAACGACATTAAATCCAACTTAAGTTTTGTAAAACAAATTTTTATGACATGTTTACTTTATACGGCAATTTTCCTTAAAAATGCTTCATAAAAATAAAAGCTTACAATAAAATTTCACTGCTACTATAACTTTTGATAAATTATTTATTGTAATTGTAATTATTAGGCCAGTATAGAATGGAAAATTGTAAGGAAAATCGCTTTTTTGCCGCTTAATATTGTGATTCTGTAATATATATAATAGTTGTAATTATTTAATAAAAAGCAGCTAAAAAATTTTCTCTAATAATCTAAGTTGGAATTGATTAAATTTTTTTATATATTACTTGTTAATTACAAATATACATAATAATTAATATCCAGATATGTAGTTCTTATCAGTATTTTGTTGTTTTATTGATTTTAAGAAGCACTAGTTAAATAATTACAATTATAAATAAAATCGTAAAAGATGTTAAAAATATAAAATTTAAGATTTTATAATTTCTCTCTCTAATAACATGGATAGTAATTGATATATGCATAAGCACCGTATTATGAAGGGGGGGGGAAGGCTTATGTCACTTTTATAATCTGTTTTTATAAAGGTATTTTTAAAAATCTGTTTGAGATAATTACAGAAAGTATTTGAACATGTAAAATATAAAGATGCTTTTAGGTGAATAAAAGAAATAAAGTGTTTACTTAAAGAAGAAAAATAATTACTTTTAATTAATGCAAAAAATAGAAGCTAAAAACTTAACATGATTCAAGTTAACAAATTCAGTTATTTGTGTTTTGAAAATGAAGAATTATCTTCGAAATCGGTTTACTTGTTTTTGCTTAGTATAATAATTTCTAAACAAGAAAAGAAAAAAATACACTTTCCAGGAAATGAAAATCGACCAGAAATTACAATGGCGGGAAAGCAAAAGTTAGCGCGACAGATTTTGAGTTTGCCGAGATTTGGGATACGTCGCCAAAAAAGGTATCTATACTCTCAGATTCCTCCCACAACACGTGCTTATGATGCGTACTGGTACGGAGACAAGAAAGATAGGACTGGCGCCCTCTATTTATATACCAGCTCTATGGTTGTCACAGATCAGATTCGAAGGGATTCTATTTCACGTCGTACAGGCAGTCGCATCTGGTTTCCGTGGAAAAGGATTGCAACATTGATTCTGTTTTGAAAACATCTTGGTAAATGGAAGAGTTGCCGAATAAAAAGTTTTATCGGAAGAAGAATTTAGTGAAAATCGTTTTAAATCAACTAACAGATTAAATGATCAGAGTCGATTTGTTGTAAAATTATCAGTTCATATGAAAATTAATTAGTTAGGCGATACAAGGGGCTAGCAATGGAAAAGAAATATAAATTTGATTCAGAATTTGAAATAGAATACAAGGGTTTTATGAGTTAGTACGAAGAATTGGAGCATATGTTACTAAATAAAGATTTTGATTCTTCTAAATCGGAATTCTTTCTTACTAATCATGCTGTGCAAAGGAAAGACAGTATTAGAACCCAACTTCGAGTAGTGTGTGATGGATCCTGCAAACCTCTTGATTCGTTGAATTCAATTTTAGGGTAGGAAAAATATTGCAACCAGATATTTTTACTATTCTTGTCAGATTCAGAGTAAATAAAATTGTTTTCACTTCCGATATAAAGCAAATGTTTAGACAAATTTTAATTGATTCAGAAAATCAAAATTTGCAAAAAATAGTGGAGAAATTCACCTGATTCCATTATTGAAGAATACAATTTTTTTACTATAATTTATGGAGCTTCATCCGCTCCATTTTTAGCTACTAGATTACATCAAATAGGCTTGGATTCTTATAAATCCTGAAATATCTAAAATAATTTAAAATTCCTTTTATATGGATGATTTGATGGCTGGAGCAAAATCTAATAAAGAAGCAATCGAGTTAATCCAAAAACTGACGGAAATTCTAGATATCCGGGGATTTTATTCAAAAAGGTGGCGTTCCAATTCTCCATATGTCTTAAATAATTCAGCTAAAAATCTAAGTGCTAATGAATCCAATGTAGAAATTCCTCCCGAAAACTGTTCTAAAACTCTTGGACTTATTTGGAACTCTTTTAATGATTGCTTTGTTTTAAAGAGCAAGTTTAACTTTGAGAATGAAATCCCCAAAAGATCGTTTCTATCGCAATCAGCAAAGTTGTTTCATCCTTTGGGTTTTCTTTTACCTTACACAATATTAATAAATATCTTTTATGAGCAGTTATGGTTGCTGAAACTTAATTGGGGCAGTGACTTACCGGATCATTTGGCAGATAAGTGGCGTAAATTCAAAAGGGGATTTCAGCAAATGTGTCACATTTTTATTCCGAGATAGCTTCTAGTTACAGAAAAGGAAATCAATCTTCGCAGCTTTTCGGATGCAATAGTACACAACTTAAATGTTCTAATACCATCTCATTTTATAATTGGGGATTAATTACTAACTCTCCTGAATCACTGGAAGTGAATCACTTTCCCTGAGGAAACACTGGGATATTGTACAAAAAATGAAATTAAATTGTTGGAAAAGATGGCATATAGATTATTTGAGCTCATTACAAAATAGGAGAAAGTGGAAAGATTGTTATCCAAACATTAAAATTGGCGATGTTGCAATTACTAAAGATAATATTCCCATAGTAATATGGCCTCTTGGTAAGGTTTGTAGCTATACATCCTGGTAAGGATGGGGCAATAAGAGTGGTTAAATTAAAAACTTTGAAAGGACTTTTTAAAAGGCCTGTAGTTAAACTTCGTATATTACATGTGCATCAAGAATGATGGGGAATAACTTCTTGAAAATTCCAAAATCATCCATTTTGTCTCTCATTTCGTCGCCAAGCTCTAGGGAAAGGATGGTGAACCGATAGCAAGAGACAATATTTTGGACACACCACCGATCAATACTGTTTGCATTTTATTTCAAAATAACAAAGTTTCCTTTGAAGTATTACGAACAAACGCGAGTGTTTCCATTCCATTTAAAAAAAGACCCAGATATTTGTATGGCCGTTAAAAATTCGCTTGCCGAAAAACAAATTGATTTGAAAATAATTTTTTCAATAACTGATGGTTATTTCTGTAATTGATTCGTTCAATCAATGAATTTTCAGCCAGATTTTCTCAGTTCAAAGAATAATCGAAAACGCTCAAGTTTATTATGAACTCTGATGTGACTTCATTTGATAAACTGAACTTGTCCCGATTCGATTTGTTGGAAATGGAAGAATTTGAAATGTAACTGATTGATTTTCAGTCTAGTTCAATATGAATTCAAAAATTTATTGAAATTTTGGAAACATGGAATTCTATTATAGATATATTTAACTGTTTGGAGAAACTAGCTCATGTTATTTTGGCCTTATTTTCATCTACCTATGTCTGCGAGTCATTATTTTCAGAGATGAATAACATTAAAAACTCTCTTAGAAACTGTTTGGCAGATGACTTCGATTCAGCATGCATTCTGCCAAAAATAGCATCTTACAAACCTAATGCGTTATTTGCCATCTAATTTGCAACAAAATAAGTTATACTGTTACTTTAATTTGAATTACACTTATAACTAAAACTTACTACTATACAGTGCAAATTGTTTTTTTTTCTCTAAGTAAATAAAGAGATGTTAGTGTTTAGTTTTATTGTTTTCCTAATAATCACAAGTAAAGATTATTTGACGGCACATCTATACCTCATTAAGCATTTCTTCAGAAAAAAATGGCACATTCCATAAAGGTTTGTCACCTTTACCCTAGGGCATCCGATCAGTATTCAATAAATTTGATCATAAAACGGTCTTTCCTACTATGGAACCAATGGTGCTAAGAAGCAAATTACAAATTCGTACAGTGTAGTAAAATATGTAACTAAATTTAAATATAGTTCTTAATATATGGAATTTTATATATTATTTAAAGAAAATATTATCGGTATTAGTATCCCATTTAAATACTTTGGGGATGAATAAAAAATTATTATATTAGAGAGTTTATATTTACATACCATCTGAGTCCTTTCCATGAAGCTGATTGATCATTTGATAATATTGGTCAATCTTATTTTGATGATGTTGAAATTCTTCCTTCAGAGTTCTAAGTTCATCCGCTATTTAAAAAAAATGTAAGTGAATTAATTTTTGATAGAATTTTTATGTCTACAAATGTTATGCAAACTAGCAAAATTTGATTCTTTTCACACTGCCTACGTAACCTGCTAAAAAAAGTTTTAAAAGAAAAATATAAACAATGTAAAACACATAAATGATATTATTGTAAAATGAACAGTTACTTAAGATAAATAAATGGAAATTTTTGAGATGAAGTGAAAAATTTTAAAAATATTTTTAGTAAAATGATACTGTGAGCAAATTAACAATTCTATATATTTCTGATCGAAAATACATTGCCTTTCCTTTTGATAATCATTTTTAATTAGAAAATTTTATTTGTCACATTTAATGTATTGGGTTGTTCGGAATGTAATTTCGTTTTTTCCCGTCAGAGGACTTAATTACGTTTTTTCGAAACCAACTTCACACTTAAGCCGCATAACCATTATATGTCTTGAGAGCTGATATTGCAAGGCTTGTGTGTGAAAAAGTTCTATTAATTCTACGCAGTAGTTTTTGGTTGGTGCCCTTTTAAATATGGAGAGCAATAAGCAGCATTTTCGTCATATTTTACTTTTTTACTTCAGAAAAGGTAAAAATGCTGTCCAAGCGAAAAAAAATTGACGGATGTGTATGGAGAAGGCGTGTTAACAGTACGCCAGTGCCAGAACTGGTTTGCAAAATTTCGACCCGGCAATTTTGATGTCGAAGATGCACCACGGTCTGGAAGGCCGGTCGAAGCTGACAAAGATGCGATAAAGGCATTAGTTGATGCAAATCGGCGAATAACCACACGAGAGATCGGTGAGAGATTAAATTTGTCGAATTCGACTGTTTATGGCCATTTAAAAGGCATTTTGGAAAGGAAATTTGTGTCGTCGCGTTGACGCGTGTGATTCGCTCCTCAAACGTCAAGAAAATGATCCATTTTTGAAGCGGATTATTACTGGGGACGAAAAATGGGTTGTATACAACAATGTTAAACGCAAGAGGTCATGGAGCAGAAAAGATGAACCGGCTCAAAGAGTGTCAAAAGCCAACATTCACCAAAAAAAGGTGATGCTCTCCGTTTGGTGGGATGTCAAAGGAATCGTTTTTTTTTTAGCTTTTGCCGGACAATACAACGATTAATTCAGAAGTCTATTGTCATCAACTGGACAAATTGAATGATTCACTTAAAGAGAAGAGGCCCGAATTAATCAACAGGAAGGGTGTAGTGTTCCACCAGGATAATGCCAGACCTCACACAAGTTTGGTCACTCGCCAAAAACTTTTACAGCTTGAATGGGACGTACTGCAACATCCACCATATTCTCCAGATCTGGCGCCTTCCGACTACTATTTGTTCCGGTCCCTGCAAAATTTTTTGGATGGCAAAACCTTTACCTCAAATGAAGATGTCATAAACCACCTGAACCAGTTTTTTGCCAGCAAGGACCAAAACTTTTATGAGAGGGGAATTATGTTACTGCCAGAAAGATGGCAAAAGGTGTTGGACCAGAATGGCCAATATATAATTTAATAAAATATTTATTCATTATACGAAAACTGTCTTTCATGTTCCCCAAAAAAACGAAATGACTTTCCGAACAACCCAATAGTAAACTAAATATATATTTTACCTTGAAAACAAGCAAATGGAAAATAAAACATTGATTATACATATTTTAATTTATAATGTATAAATGTATATAAATGTTACTAGGAATTTTAATAATAAACAAGATAATAAACAATATGAAACAAGATATTAGAACACCCGCAATACAGTCATAACTGAAAAAGTGTAGAAATTTTCTGATTTGGTTGGTATTTTTGAGAGAAGGAGAATTACATGGAGAGAGTAAGCTAATTTGTATGTAAAATTTACAGTTATTTTACCTAAATATTAAAATTATGAAAAATAAAATGTCAGCATTGAAACAATGCATAATTTCCAGTATAATTTTTAAAAAATAAAACATTAGCCTAATACTACTGCACTTCAAATCATTAATGTAATAAAAATGATTTAAAAAATTTAGTTTTTTAAAAAAAATTATTATAAGATTAAGTAATATCAACATGGATAAGTATACTGTGGCTCTGATGAGTTTATATCTGACTTATCTGTAATAAACATGTGTAATAAATAGACAGTATTTAACTTGATTTTTTCTCCTCTTTACAACAAATTGTTCGCAAATTTTAAGTTATAAAACAGTAAAATACTGCCAGATTTGGTAAACTTTGATTTAAGTCTATCTCCTGAACAATCAAAATACATTTATTTGATATTATTCGGTTATGTCATATTCAACTTATCATGGCATTTTACAAAATTAAAAATATAATGAAGTTTTAGAATTAAAATATAAATGTTTGCAATTCTAATCTTTATAGCCCCTTTCTTTCATTCTTGGACAATGATTTATTACTTTATTAGTCAGAAATATCAATGATATTTAAGTAAAGATAATGCATTTCTATCACATATTTTACAATTTTATAATGCAAGTAACTTGCAGTTTGGTCAACTTAATTGGGCACATATATCGGTTTGTCAGATGAGGAGACACAAAAATAGACATTATGTTTACAAAGTTTCACTATGTAGACATCTTTGCACTATTAAGGAACATAGGATCAGAAATTTAGTTGAATTTAGCAACTAAAGATTCCAGATATTATCACATACAGATGAGCTTGGATATCTGCTTGTAATCAAATTTTCTTAGTTAAATTGATTCCAAAACCAAAATTTCAGGACTCAAATGCAAGATACACAAATATATTTTGCAGCATCATTTTATAATAAACATATTTCAATCCACTATTTACATTTTATTCTTATGAGTCAGAAGTAAATGATTTCTCTTTAAGGTAGTCAATAAATATTTCATACCCAAAATATAGGCCAACAAATATAGTTCATAAATAGCATAAAATATTAGCAGCAACCTAATTTGAAAACTAGAGATGTATTTGGTTCATAGCATTTCATTTTTTAATACCTATTTTCATCAATGTAATCTAATTTTAAAAATAAATAAATAAAAAATATATTTAAAACATAGTAATTTTTGCTTCAAGACATTTATAAACCATAACTGTTTTTTGTTCCTTTTTTTTAGTGAGCACTGCAAAACAGATTGTTAACATTAAAAGAACATTCATAATATGTTTAATAATAATGATGAAAGATGCTGCAAATCCTTATAAAATTTCTAAAGGCAGTAGCAATGAAAAAGTTCTGAACTTATAAATAAGTAAAATCTAAAATCTATGACACAAAAAACAGAAATATAATTGATTTTTTTTCTTTACCTGAAAATCCTTGTTGTTCAGCTTTAAGCCATAATTTATTTAATTTTTTGTCTTTAAAAATGGTCTTCACAAACGCATCATGTGGTATTTCAGGTTGAGGGTTTGATAAAGCTGCATCTTGTAGAGCTTTAAATTCATCTTGAAGGTTGTACTTTTCAAGAATAGCTGCAAGGAGTCAAATAGGAAACTTTCAAGCAATGTCTTAAACTATTTCAAGATATTCAATGAAACAAAAGAAAAAGATAATTTCAACATAATCTGATATTATTCACAGTAGGGGACACATTCTCTGCAGCTGGACTGCATACCATGTCCTTATTAAGAGAAAAATCCAGAGCTCTTAACAACACATGTTTATTGTACAAAGAATTTATAAGAGTGTACAAAGAAGAATATGCAATATATGTGAATGAAAGTGAATACACACAGTGTCACCTATTCTTTAGACAATGTAATTTGTAATATCTTGGCCTTTGATGAACAAGTCATCCAATACATTATAAATCATAATCTCAGTTCAGAAAGTAATAAAAATCTCGATTTATAATAACAAACACTAAAATCACGAATTCTCTATATTTAAAAAAATCAGTATCATCCAACATCTATTGACTAGTAAACCGACTTCATCAAATCAAATAAAACAGAAATTTATAACAATTGGAATAATGCAATTAAATCAACTAACTAACTAATATGTATAAAAAAAGGAAAAAAATTTGAACAGATGCAAAGAAGACTACACACATCAAGATTATATTTACTGTAATAAAAACACAAGCGCAAAAAAATAAAAACAAATTCATTAATAGAGATATTAATTAAAAATCGATAGGTAACTGAACAAATTTATGAATTGGGGTTTGTTTGTTTTTCTGCAGTAATTTTCAATTTTACTTCCCTTACGTAAGTGTCAGTTCCTTCAAAAGTGTCAAAATTCTTGCCATTTTCTTATTTGGTAGTAAGTAATCATCCCTAACTAGTACAAAGTCATTCACTTTTAAATTATCAGACGGTTTTCTCCATCTGTGGCGAAATTGCAATTAAGTAATCCTTTGATCAGGCCTTCAAAAGGATTGCGATATCTGAATGATTAATTTATCCCAGGGCCTGACTTAGCCTAATTGGGGCCCGGGCCAAAAGCTTCTTGTCATCTGCTTTACTAATTTAGTAATGATGAACATTCATTGAAGAAGGAAATATAAAATGATCTTTCTAATCAATTTAGAGGACCCGTCTGATGTGATGGCCCTGGGCTACTGCCCCTGCCTTAATCAGGCTTTGGTCTTCCCCGAATAGGAATCTTTAGGTCTGTAAGATCAGGTTCAGGAATTCTATTTAATTCTGAACCTATAAGTAATGATCACAAAAAAGTCATTAAGATGATTCAACTAAAAGCCTAGATTTTTAGCACTATCTTAATCACCACTGGAATTGTATTAAATTCACCTTGAAAAAATATTTGAGTTCCTGCAATTCATTTTAAGTGAAATTTATAGATTTTCACCACTGCATCCCAAAAAACCTTAAAAAATGGAGCACAGATGGAACGATCAGTTCTCAAGCGATATCTTCATTGGCCAGGCAACGACCGATGAATTTTGAGGGCTACAATCGCAAAGTCTTGCCCAACACAGTGAGTTCAATAATTGCAATACATTTCGAGAAGTTTTCACCAGTATCTGATGAAATGTTTGAATCCGGGAAGACATGTGTTTGTACTCATATCGCCGATGAACTCCAATTATATCGCTTTGGTTGTTGAACAGACGAATACAGAGACGTAAATTTTTAGTGGTCTTGCATTTCTTTTCTTAACGAGGAATGACCAAGAATGGTTCACAAAAATCAGGTCCATTTCAAAGGAAAGCTTTTCAAAGCAGATTCACGATGATGGTAAATTAACTATTATTAGTCAAGTCAACAATTCATAGCTAACATAAGATGAAGGGAAAAAGAGAGAGAGAGAGAGAGAGAAGCCCCTCCCCTCACAAAAATGTCAATGCTATTCCCTGCAACGACAAAAGGGTTTGATAGCGACCTTAGGCCTAAGGAATGACATTGTTTTGTGGTGATTTCTGTGTATTTTCGTTTTCTGTTTTGTTGGAAGAAAAAATTCAATTTTTAAAAATTAAAAAATAACTTTTTTCAGCCATTATAAATATTTTCAGCTATTATAAATATTTATTTATTGCCATTTTTGAATCATTTAAAGATAATTCTTTTTATAGATTCTGTTAAAAAAAAGTGAGCATAATTTATAAAAATAAATGAAGTGATCATCTTAATTTTGTGGCTTTCCCCACTTTTTTTATTAATTAAATTTTTTAAGTGAAAGAAAACATTTACGAATTCTTATTTAAGTAATTTTCATAATAAATAAGAAATATGCAATTATTCGAGTCTTTATAACAAGTTTCTGATTTTTGGTCTTTTATAACAACTGTTTTGTGGGACATAAAATAATTTTAATCTTTTTACACTCTTCAATAACTCTTTAAAAAATGACCTCTTAATGTTTTCCCATATTCATTTTCAACTCATTTATTTTTAAAGAAAACTTTCTCTAATTTATTGAAATACTTTTTTTGATACACTGTGATTGCTTAGCGAATTTTTCTCTATTAACTTTCCAGAACAATTTAATTTCATAACTCTCATTCCGAAATTAAATCCCTTTCAAAAAAACTCCATTCAAGTCACAATCAATTTTCCATTATCTGTAATTTTTAAAGCATCAATTTCTCACAAAATCTGAACATCTGCAGTGGAACTTAGGAATGTACAAGAAGCAGCAGGGGTGATCTACTTTCCAGTGCCCCTTATAATGCGAAACCGAAAATCGGAGGAACACAAGTAACGTTTATTTTTCGGTACCGAGAATCAACCAATTACCCCTTCAGAAGACCTCCATACCAATTAAGCCGTCAATATTTATGTGACTTTCACAAGAGTCGACGGTAGACGGGGCCAATCTGCGCAGATGCATTTGTCCTTTCACATCTTTATTAGAGATTTGAATCTGGCCACTTGTTAACGTCTTTGTTGTTCAAGGTCTTGTCTGCTAATAAGATTCACTTCAGCGACATCATATATCTTTTCAACGGGCTGTAGCGTCAGCCTTATAAGCTAGATAATATCCTTCGAGCTGAAGGGTCCCTTTTGCTCGATCGATATATCACTCGGCTACAAGCCCAAATGTCGCAGGTTCGTACCGCGACCTTCACTAGCTACATTGGTGACCTTGACAACGCAACCTTCCGCAAACTCATGGCGCCATCTACTAGCCAACAAAGCCGTCGTTAACTCAACGCATCAAAGCCGTCTGTTACTCGACGCCCTAAAGCCGTTGCTAACTCGACGCACCAACGAACTCGCATACTTGCCATACGCTTGGTGCTTTCAAAATCGTTCGTCTCTCGTCCGACTCACTGGTAGGGGAGTACTGCAGCGTCATCCTTATAAGCCAGATAATATCCTTCGAGCTGAAGGGTCCCTTTTGCTTGATCGGTATGATACTCAGCTGCAGGCCCAAACGTCGCAGGTTCGTACCGCGACCTTCACTAGCTACAGGGCTTTGCGTACAGCTAGGGATCGCAATATCGGACAAAAGGTTCAATACCGGTATTCGGTATTTTTTAGCTCTTAATACGGTTTTACACTCATGACCATTAAGTAAGGATAATGCAAGTTTAGGAAAAGAAAGAGTCAGTGGCAAAACAAATTCAACTTATTTATAAAGCAGATTTATTACTCAAAAGGTAAAGATCAAAACAAATGCTATATGTTTAATATCATTTATAAAAATTGCGACTTTTTGTTCCCTGAATCAAATTGAAAAAAAATTACAAAAAACAATATTATATGGTTGATATGATAATATCTAGTATGTCATTCAGACTAGGCAATGCAGTCTGTGCAACGCCCAGGAACGTTGAGTATCACATCATTTATTATTAGTTATTTTACATATTATTAGTCTTCTTATCACATATTATTAGTCATTTTACGGGTGATATATGTATTTTAGAGTTCAATTAGCGCGTGAATCTGAATTATCCTTAATCTTTGAACAAGAGAGCAATACCGGTAATTGAAATTTTAGAAAGAAAATACAGGCGTTTCTCTCTTTTATTTGCCAGTTTTATTAGAGAGTGTAAATATCACAAAAATAATTAGTAACTTATAAATTATAATAGTATAAAAAGAATTAAAAAAAGTAAAGAAACACATTAATTAAAATCACACAAAAAATTTAAATATCACTATTTAGTCTGCTACTATTAAAAATTTTTCAAATGTGATCTTAAGAAACATAATGCAACATTTGTACTATTATTAAACCTGAAATGTAATTTTGTGCAAAAAATCACAATCTGTCCAAAACCTCTTTCGTCATTTACGCTAGTTAGTTGTACTGTTAGCAATGCGCGCTATATTTTTTTCCAAGTATTTACCTCTAAATCCCTAATAATTATCTTCAAATAGATCGATTTCTCATCAGATGGCTTTTGTATTATAGCTGATTTGTGTTTTTATTTATTTATTTATTTATCACTAATTCTAATTTTTGTTCAAAAGACAATTCTTTTTCACTATCGATATTAGTCTTATCATAATCTTCGATATCTGTACCGAATTTTTCTTAATGTAAATAGGTTTGAGGGTAAAAAATGTTCAGAAAATTTACTAAATATTACCAGATTTGAATTGGTTTGTCTCTTTTCTTCTTTTTCATTTTTAAAAGTATTATAATTATGTAAATACCGTAAGACATTTTCTATTTTGGTATGCCTTTCTTAAGTGCGATTTTTCAATGTAATATATAATTCTTCAGATTGTGATGTGTGCTGTTCTTTCAGTGACTGCAACATGAAAATTATTGTTGCATTAATTGTTAACAAATTGTAATGCCTCAGCAGCCAGTTTTATTGAAATAGAGCTGATAATAGATCTGGATATTAAGTCGAATTCACTAAGTTATTAAGTCGAATTCATGTGAAAAATTAATTTGCAGGTTTAAGTCGATTATTGTTTCACAGTTTCAAAAATCGTTCCATCATTAAGAGCAAGCTGTTCCAACGTGTTTTAGAACCTATTATTAACAACTTGTCTTACTTTCAGTTACTATATATTTTTGTAATATGACCAAAGCTTAAAGAACTTGACAATTTAACGACGTTTCAACGATTCCATCTCATTAAAGAGTAAGATGCGGAACGATAAGCGCATTTCCGGTATTCACCTGTAGCGATTGAAGGTCGCGGTACGAACCTGCGACGTTTAGGCCTGTAGCCGAGTATCAAACCGATCAAGCAAAAGGGACACTTCAGCTCGAAGGATATTATCTGGCTTATAAGACTAACGCTACAGTACTCCCCTACCAGTGAGTCGGACAAGAGACGAACGATTTTGAAAGCGCCAAGCGTATGGCAAGTATGCGAGTTCGTTGGTGCGTCGAGTTAGCAACGGCTTTAGTGCGTCAAGTAAGAGACGGCTTTGATGCGTTGAGTTAACAACGGCTTTGTTGGCTGGTAGATGGCGCCACGACTGTTGCAGATGGTTGCGTTGTCATGGTCACCAAAGTAGCGATTGAAAGTCGCGGTACGAACCTGCGACGTTTGGGCTTGTAGCCGAGTATCATACCGATCAAGCAAAAGGGACCCTTCAGCTCGAAGGATATTATCTGGCTTATAAGGCTGACGCTACACACCTTTGACACTATATTTTTCTCCATACGATTCTTTTTCATTCAATTTTTCTTTCGTGTGTATGCGAGTGCTGTGTTATTATTGACAGCATTTTATTTTAACTCAAAATTTTGTATTAAAATATAGAGCCAAAAGTGATAAAAAAAGCTTTCAGAAATGGTGCGAAGAAAATGTTATATAATATCATTAAATCTTGTAACCAAGAAGTAGAAAACGGAGAATTAAAGTACTTCTGAAAAAAAAAATTAAGAACAGAAATTTCTCCTTCATTCTTCATAATTTAATGTTTATGTAACTTATATTATTAACGATTTGTACCACGGTTCCTCTTATCTAACCGTATTATGCATTTTTTATTTGCAATCGAATACACTGCAGATTTTTTCAGTCACAATTAAATCGTATGCCGCCATAACATCATTTACCTCTCACCACTGATCAAAAGTGATCAAAAGTTGCGCTCAATTTCGAAGTGAACTGTGGGTAACTCTCATTTTGTGATTTATAATATACTGAAATAGACTTAGATACTGTTGAATGGTTGTCTGGAATTTCTTCAAAATAATACCTTTGATTTTCCAACAATCAGTCAACTCATTCTCGTTAATGAAACCCATTAAATTTGCAGTCTTATTTCTAATAAATTTAAAAGAATTTAGGATCATTTATAGATGACTTTTCTAATGATTGTAAAAACAAATTAAATGAATCTACTTTGTTTGGTACCAGAAAAAACTGAATTTTCACACTTTTTATCAAATTTTTCAGATTATCTTCGATGGCTGTATTTGACTACATTGTGCTTTACTTTTTTTTCATTAGCACATTTATTTCTTTTTATCTCAGTTACATCATTGATTATATTTTGCACAAATTCTATATTATTTTTATAAATATAATTATTTACGATCAGAATTTTTAATCAATAATTTTTGAGCAAATCGGTATGTTTAAATTCAATTCTTCAGCGATGAGATTCAACTAATCTTTTCTTAAAATTTATAGACATTTTCAAATTGCACTAAAGCTTATCAAAACCAATATAAGCACAATGAATACATACAAAAAAAATATAACAGACTAATTAACCAAAAGAATAGCTTGAAATCAATAATGTACACATTGCTGCATCACAATATGTTTCACGAAAAGAAAATTACAACCACAATGAGATATCTCAAAACAACAAATAACATAACAAGCTGAACTCAACTCAACTCAGCAATTACTTCAACTCTATTACCAAATCACAATTAATAAGTTGATATTCTCCACTTTAAATACAAAATTCACACTCAACTACCAGCAGTCTAAGCCATTAGTTTCATACATTTTTCATTATACCCAAGATAAACAGTTCTCATTTCACCACATAAAGCATGAAGGGTCGCTTTACTACGTTTCTGATACCATGTAAAGAATTCACGTTCAGTAGATGGCCTACATATCATATTAATCCTTCTTAAAAGAACACTCTAGAGCTCTCAAATACTGGTTAATTAAAAGAGGAACTTCATGAAGTAATTCATAACATTCACTGTCTCATTCTTGTATTATAAAAATACATATTAATTAAAAAAATTATATTAAAAATGTATATTTTGATAGTAGAAAGTAAATACAACAAGATTAATACTATAAAACTTAAATTTATGTTAGTTCAGTAAAATTATTTAATTAAAGTTTCATAAATAAATGAAATTAAACTATTAACAGCTTGCAGGAATGATCATATAATAACAATGTGGATACCAAAACTATTTGTTGCACATTGATACCTACTTCTTATTTAAAAGAAATTATAAAATCTACTGAATAAGGATAGATGGGATTGCCTTTTACATACAAGAAGTTATTATTTGAACTTGAAAGGAGTAAGGTATTGGGATTTAAAGAAACAATGACTGTCATCCCATGTTTCAAAGTTATTATTTAAAGGAAGCAGTAACAAATTAATAATAAGCAAAAGTTATTCATAATACATTGTATAACTAATAGAAAATACTAAAATAATTTATTCTAATTATTTAAATAACAGAATTCTAATTTCTTTTCTTTTTTTAATTTCCAAAATGAATATTTTGCAAAAGAAAGACAGCTTATTATAAATTTACATTAAAATAAAGGTTTTAAAGAATATTTAAATGAAAACATTCTTAAATTCTTTAAAGCTACTATTATGGTTACAGCAATTTGACTACCCACTATGCAATCTTTGCAGCTCGAAAGAGCTACTTCAACTTCTTTTTAAGTTTTGTTCTTCTTGTATAAAATAAATATAATCTTGCTCCTGTTAAAAATGCTGTAGTGTCATTCTTGAAGCTCTGAATGTTTAAAGTGGGAGAATCATCTCATAATCCACACTATAACATAACACTATCAAATAATAAGGATAATCCAATTTTAACTGTAAAATCTAAACACTACCATTCACATGAAACAATATTAAAACTAACCTAATTTTAATGAAGTTTAAAGGAATACATTATTTTTTTAACTATACCACACAGATTTAATATATTTTATACCTTTGAAGCTTGCCAAAACTAGACCTTCTTTCAACCCTTCCTTATCAAGTCCTTCAGCTTTTCTTTTCTTCAAAGCCAATTCTTCTTTATCTTGAAATTTTAGATCAGTGAACAATGATTTCAACTTTTCAGAAGGAAGTTTCTATATGTTTTTAAAAAAGGATTCTAATTATCTTTTGAATATAACATATTAACAGAATGATGAAATGCATATAATCAATCACTGAAAACACACAAGATTTTCCAACTATGACACTATGGATATTTAGAACACAAGACTCAATTCCATAACACAAAGTAAAGAACATTGATATTTTCATATAATATTAAGTATGCAATTACAAAGATAAGATACTAAATGACTAAATATAGGAACTTCATTATATATTTTAGGAATGGAAAGGCTATTCCTTTCTAAAAAGTAATTCATCTAGAAAAAAAATTAAAAAATCTTCTAAAGATTATTATTATTACTATGCAATGATTTATATTTGAAGAAAAGAGATACTATAGTTAGTTTTCCCCTCACAAATTCTTTCTTTCAAAATTTTAAAATATAATATTTGAAACAATTAACCTGAAACAATCTTGTAGATGGGCTCAGATTCACACCTAAACTTTACTGTTAATTTACTTTCTTTAAGAAAAATAAGACTAAAAAGAATCATTTCATTTTGGTTGGAAAATTCTAAGTTAATTTTTTTAAAGGTCAATACTATAAAATACATTTTTTAATTGGTGTTTCTTTCCTAATTAATGCAAAGCTTTAAAAATTTGTTGTTTAATTCACATCAACATCAGGCAAATAAATCGAATTTGCATTAGTCTGTAATCTATAGTCTCAATAGAAGTAACCAAGCATTACTATTTTAAGAAGATTTTACACAATCACAGTAACAACTCTAAGTAACTGCAAACTATCTATGTTAGTCATAGGTGCTGAATTATGTAGTCAAATATATACCACTTACACTAGCATCAATATATTAACCTAATAACTCATTTAAATATATTTAATAATTAAATAATCAGTTAAACACATTTATAGATTTTCAAAGGGGAAAAAATATTGATTTAATAGCAAGAAATTAACAAAAGTTTATAAAACACCATCAATTTATTAAATTTATGACCACAGAACTGGCAATCACTGCTTTCTCTTAAACTTGAATTTTTAACAACAATAATAATACAAATATTACTTATTTGGCTTTGAATATTCTAATTATCATTCCCAAAAATAAAAATTTTCCTATTTAAAATATATATATCTATGATTATGAATACTTTAACTTCTAATAACAGTTTTAAAATGCATAATGAATGGAATAAACCATATATATGAGCGTTTTTCGCTGCCTACTTTGATTCATTCAGTGTAGTTGAATTCTATTTTGACATTAAAGATTATTTTGAAAGTAAAAATAAAATACTGAACATCACTCGATAAATTTTATAAGAAGCATGAGGATATTTTTTCAAATAATGGCATATAATTTATAACATTGATGCATATTATAGAAAAGCAAACGGGTAACTGTAGGCGAATATGTAATTTAATAGCTAAACAATGAACTACAAATGATGTTCTATCAATATTGTTACAGTCTGTAAAAAAAAGAAAAAAAAACATACTTTTACAGCTTTACTCCAAACTAAATTTAATTTCTGCATTCTGTAAGGATTTTCCATTGAAATTAATTTTTGATAATCTGGAGAATTCATTTTTTCTGAATATTTATTACCATAGCAAAAAGAACAAAAAAACAAAATAAATACTAAGCGCATTAATGCCATTGCAATTTCAAATAATAATGAAAAAAGTATGCGCTCTCAATGAGTCACTTCAAAAAGATGAGTAAATATTTGTCCAAACACATAAATGCAGACGGCTTTACAAAGTTTAGCAGACGAGGACTACTAAGTCAAAGTTACAGTCAATATTTTTACATAGTAATATTGTTAAACATGAAAGTTTTACAAATTAAAATAACTTATTTTCGAAAAAATAGAGTTACAATTTAAAAAAGCAAGAAATTATTGTAATGCTGAATATAAATGTACATTTAATATGATTAATTTATATTCATCCGCACTTTCAATTGCCGTTCTTTGAAGTTTTGTTATATGGCAACAGGTTGAAAATTAAATGCATCTGTACATTTTTTTGTTTTTTTTTGGATTCTGCTCTGCGTGGTAGTAACGTTGTAAGCGTCGTTATTAGATTTATACAATTGTTGATGATTTAAAGTTGTTTTTTTAGTTGTTATAATATTTGTATAGTTTTGTAAATAATTTTATAATGATGAATAATAATTCACCCCAGAGAAAAAGTAGCAATACTAGGGATATTCCAGGAAGAGTTGTTATTAACGATGCTTCTCAATTACCTATAGACTACTCATCTACACCTGGTGGAACCATTTTTTCAACAACTCCTGGTGGTTTGTATATTAGTTGATATATAATTTATTCTGAAAATGATTTAATCCATCTTTTCATATTGCATTTTTGCCTTTGTCTATTTTTAACTTAATTATTGCTTCGACATATGTTTTGTTTGGTAGAAGCATGTGACTTTGTTTTGGTATGCGTCAGTTGTTTACGGAAAAGGGTTACAGAGCCGATAACTATTACGTGATAAGAATGCCGTTTGATGTTCGTCTGAAATTTCTCCGTTTTAATTTGAGTTCCTGAAGGGATTATTTTGTTGAGTTTCGTTTTACGGTACGTACTTCGATGCGCATGTAACTGTTTTGCTATCATCTATTATCGAACTCGAAAGAATTTCCCTTTTAATCTCAATAACATTGGCTCGTTTCTCTATTTTTGTAAACTTATTTTAAATAATTTAGCGATAACTTTTTCTTTATAATGCAATATTTTAATGGAATGCATATTAATGTTTGTAGATGCTCTTATAGTTATCATATAATGTTTGTTTTTATTATTTAAATTTTGTTATTTAAATTTTAAAGTTAGATTAATTCAAAAAAATGTTTTCAATTATTCACTTGATTTTTATATAACTTTTTATTTTATAAATTTATTTTCTAGCTAAGTAAATTGTTATTTTATATACATTTATATTTTAGGCTAAATTTTAAGGTATTTGAAATTTTAAAAAAATGAATAAATATTTTGGAAGTTAAACATCAGATATATTATGAGTCATGCTTTCAGATCTTCACCTGAATCTTGTAATGTACCAAACCTAATTTTCTGTATAGTAAAAGTTGCTACAAAAGAATGATATGTATGAATTAATACTGAATTGCAGTTCTATAGAAATTCATTTGTTTCAATATTTTGTTTTTAATGTAATGTTATTTTTGTTTATTATAGTAAAAATTGAGTCATTTTCTTCTTTATCAAAGAATTCCTTGATTTCAGATGCATCTCATTTAACATTTGTCTTTTTTTCGAAATTAGTTGCATGGGTGCAGTTTCAATTCTGTGAAACTCTTTTCTATGCAACGATATAAAAATACATGGCAATAAATAGTACTAAGTTTTAACTTTTTAAGATAATAAATCATCAGGCGTGTTAATCATTTTTTTTTATTCTTATAATATTGAGGGTATTTGGTTAGAATTTTGTTCTAACTTGGTTTTAAACCGGATACTGGATTCTCTGTTTTCTTTGAACTTTTTACTAACTATAATTTAGAGCTTATGGTAAATAGTGAGATTTACAAATCCCTGTTAGTATTGTTTATAGAGATTGAAGATGAAAAGTTTTTATTTTTATTTTGGAATGTAAAATTACTTTTATCTTTTTCATAGTATGCAAAGTAAATTCAGTAATAACTGTATCACAAGTTACTTTGTAGCTTTAGAAAAAATTATTTTGACATTCTCCTATTATGTTAAAGGATTCATATTAATCATAATCAAATTATAGATAAAAAAGTTAATTTCTAAAAATATCTCCATTTTTGAAAAATAAGTTAAAATTGGAGATTTAGTCAGTTTCATGGTTATCAGTAAACAATAATAATCTATTTTAAACTATGCAATTACATCTTTAGAATATTGGAATATTTATTATGTAGTCTTTCAGATTATATATATATATATGTTCCTCAATAATGTCTATTTATATCTTCCACGCCCTTTCCCTTCCCAAATTATCTCCTTAGTTTCAAATAGATTAAATTCTCTTCTGTTGCTATATGGATAACTGTACATAATGTATTTTCGATCAGTAGAAGTATATTAAATTAGTTTTTCTTATATATATATTTTTCTTTTATGGAGAAATTGGCTGAATCTGGATTTTCTCTAAAAAATACATAAATGATTGTTATGTAATTTTTTTAAAATCAGTTTTCTTCTGCCTGTTTATAATCTAAAAATTACATAAATTTTAGGAAGTTAGTAGTATTTTTTACCTCTTTATGTCGTATTATTAAATAAAATTTCATTGATTTTTTTGAGCATGTGAATATTTTCCATCTGTAAAAAATGTATAGATTGAAAAATATATATATATATATATATATAAAGAAATCTATAGATCATTCAAATATTGATATTCTTTACACAATTTGTATGAAGATCGTTTTCAGATATACTATATTTTATTAAAACTATTTTTAGTAAAATCTCAGAAAAAACTTTTTTTAATTAAAAATTGACATAATTATTTATTTGCTTCAAAATCATTTGCAATTAAGAATATCAATTAAAAAAAGTATTATATCAGTGTTAAACAAAATTCGAGAATCTAAAAATAAGAAAGTACTCCTTTCTTTCTGATTTTCATACCACTGCTTCTTTTCACCCTGACGAATCAAAATTAATTTTCTTCAGGTATAAAACTCATTTTACTTTAGATTTGTTTGATGCTTTTATATTAGCATAATTTCATTTAATATAAGGTTTGAATTTTGAAGCTATTCTGCTACTGCCAACATCCATCATTAAAATAGTTGGTTAAAATCTTTCATCGATATTTTTTATTACTTTTAATTTAACATATTTTTTAAATGGTCGTAGTTCATGTTCAACTCAACCAAACAAAACAGCGTTAGGGTTGTTAGAAGAGCATTCTGTGGAGTTGCCATTTTGGCGACAAACATTGGGGGCACACTGATCGTCACTTTAACCTAGTTGTTAAAATATGGTGAAAAAAGAATTGGTAGTCTCCTCCAATATAAAAAGTCATTGTTATTTTACATTTCAATTATTTTATACTTGTTAGAATCTGTTGCAACTTTATAAAATAAGTTGGGAGTAAAATATGTAGTATATTTGGTAAATGATTGACAAATTTTCTCATAATTTACATTTTATTGTAGTTAATAATTGTTACTTTTTAGAAGACAAGGATTTGATTTATTATCCATCATTATGTATCTCTGCTTATGTGTAGTGTTCTTGAAAACTTGGGCCAAAGTTTAAGGGTATTTAAAATACACATGAAGAAGCCATTTTGTATAGAAATATGTGGTCTAAAAGGAAAAATGTAGGTGGAAAAATTAAATGTAATTATGAGCAAGGCTTATATATATATATATATATATATATATATATATATATATATATATAT